>JANBSU010000005.1:0-241060 GCA_027578835.1 Coemansia sp. RSA 2050 | reverse complement strand
TGGCAAATATGCGATTGCGATTGCATTGTGGCGGACCGCTTGGACCATCAGCCAGAGCTATTCCAAAAATAGACAGTGCTTGCGGGCCGATTAATTTGGCAGATGGTCCGGATGGAGCAGTTGGCCAGAAAAAATCAAGAAAGAAAGGTGGCTTGGTGAAATACTAATGAATCAATCTTGCTTGGCTACTATTTTTTACCGTGATTGCCTCTGCTAATAAACGCTATTAACTCTTTGAATTATAGGGATATTGCTGATATGCAACAGGCTCCAAGGATATGACATTGGTGAGCTTGGGATATACCAGAGATATATTATTCGCCATCTCTATTCTTTTGATAGATCAAAGATATGTTGACATAGGGAACAAAGTAATAAATTACAAAAATAAAACACTGTCTATTGAGACTCGTAGTATGACGACCCAACAGTCCGATTAATAAAAGCCGAAGGCTCCTGCAACCTACTCCTACGATCAGACTTTTGCCTAGTACTTACAGGCAAAGTAGGCAGCACTTGCAAAGGCGGGGGAGGGGGGTCATGGGTAACGATACAAAACGAGTCGGTAGAATTAGCGCTAGGCGGCGTATCATCCACGACATCCACGACCTGCCAACCACGAGCCAACGACGACGGCTGACCATTAAATCTCTGTAGTGCGACTTTCCCCTGCCACGCATCAGCATTAAAAGCGGGCATCCCAGCCAGGGCAGCATCTCTAGGCGAGCTCCCCAGAGTTTTGACACCCAAAGACCCCACACTCCCATGCGATGCCGGTGACGACGACAGGGTAGGTGTACTGCGGTTGCCGTATGTCAGTTTGGCCGATCCGAATTCAAATACTGGCGCCGGCTTACGCTGCCCCGCGGTGCCTCTGATGCCACCACCGCTGCCACGCATCGCAGGGCCTGGGATGATCGGCAGGGGTTTCGGTCGCGTCGTCTGGATCTTGGCGTGCCCCAGGACGGGTTCATGATCACGAGCGCGGCGGTGGCTGCGTTGCGGCGGCTGAAGGCCCAGTGACAGCGTCGACCGAGAGCTGTCTGAAACAGGCTCGGCAAACGGCGACAGTGCCCCTCCTAGACTAGTAGTATCGGAATCCGACAATTCGCACTCATTGCCAAAGTCAACCGGAGGCCGCATAGACCTCCTCGATCGCTGAATAGGTGGCTGTGGCGGCAGGAGCGTAGATAGCATCTTGCCTGGCTCCATAGTAGTACCCGCAGACAACATAGCCGCATCCTCATCGTCGTCGGGGCTATAGGCAAGCGTAGCCGATACAAGCTCTAGCCTAGACACCTGTTTCAATGGCGGCGAAAGCACCACCGTATCACTGGACTGGTTAAATCGGTGAGGCAACGACGAGTCCGTCGAATTGCGACACGAGTAGCGAGCATACGAAGTCAACGCAATGTTCTCAGGCGGCTTCCCAAACAAAAGCCCTGAAGAGGGTTTCTCAGGAACAGCCGATGTGTTCCGGCGCTGGTTAGGCGGGGTGCCCACCACCGACAGTCCTTCGACGCTGGTGGGAGTATTCGAGGTGTTGCGGCGCAGGTTATAGATAACAGCTGGCGTCGGTGCGAAAAGGTTGACAAACGACGGTGACGGCGATGGAACAAGTATAGGCGTAGAAATGATACGTGGCGATGGTGCGCTAGACGGTGGCTGGTCCGTTGCGCGCCTTTTGCCACCGCCGCCGCCGTACTTGCGTAGCTGGCGCTTAATACCGTGGCCCGTAAAGTCCTCGGTCTTGCTGCACAAAAAGTCCCATCCGCGCCGCAGCTTGCCTCTCTGCCGTGGTGGCGGGAAGTGGACATAAACATCGCGCACATTAATAGTAGGCAGTTCCACCGCACTGCCAGCGCTGTTGCCACTGGCGCTGCTGCTTCTGCTGCTACGCAGATTTCTGTTGATGGGGTCTGCCAAGGAAGTGCGAGCCACTGCGTCAGCCAGCACATCAGCCGCGTCCTTGGGTGGCTGCGAAACCAGCGTGCGCCGAACATGCACGTCAAGTTTAGCGCGCCAAAGGGCATAATCGGATTTTGACGCGAATCTCACAACGATCGACGAGCGCGGGCCAGACTGCTCCATTGGCACCGCGTGTAGAAACACAGCAGGCGAGCCCTTGCACTGCGCAAGCTCTAGTACCTCCACTGCGCGACTGGGCCCCATGATAAGCGACAGCCGGGCATCGGCCGACGGCACACAGCTGACCGCCCCGCGGACCGGCGATGCCAGCGACGACACAGCAGTCCGAGCAACAACCAAAAACGCGTCAAACAGCCACATAGTTGCTTGCTCATCCGGTGACAGTGCTCCACTCGCCCCGCAATGCGCCACACGCACTGCGCCACTATGCGCCAACCGATGCTCGCCACGCAACAGTAGTGGCGCCCAATCCACGCTGGGAAGTGCCCGCGACAGGGCGTCCAGGCAGGCAAAACTATCGAGCTTTGTCCTAGCGTCCTGTATCTTCTTGATCCAAGCGTCGATTTGGTCGGCAACCGTACGGGCCAAGGCATGCTGTGGCATGTGCTCAGCAGTGGACGCCAAGAGCGTGCGCAGAAGCAAGGGGTACTTGAGCAGCCGCTGGAATGGAAGCACCAGAAACGACTCTATTGGCAGCTTGCGACACTCGGGTCGGAGCTGGCGCTCCTTCCAAAACACGTCAAAGTTGTTGCTGGTCTGGCGCAGCTCATCGACAAGTCGCAGCGCATTATCCTGGTTACAGATGTAGCGGGCATAGACGCGCAAGCGCGGCACAAAGGGCAATAGGACATCGGATATGTCCCAGACCACGGGGTACTGCATGCGCTGCCTCTCCATGAGCGCCGTATTGATTTCTTCGTGTAGCTCCAAGATCTCGCCGATGTTGCCAAACACCAGGTCGATTTGCTCCGCCGAAGCCAAGCGCAGCTCGTGCATGGGCCGCTGCAGGACATCCACCATTATACGCAGGTCCTTGACATAGTCGGCCTCGGTGTGAACCAGCTCGAAGATGACCTCCTGCCGCCGCACCTCTCGCTCGTCCATGCGGCTGTTTTCCATCTCGAGCGGCGTGAAGCCCTCCCGCCACAGCATGCGCGCCTTGGCTGCGCTGCCGACCGCCGACTCTATGCGCACGTCCAGCGATGCCCGTGGCTGTGTAGTAGTAGCGGCTCCTGGCATGGTCTGGCTCGTCACGCCCAGGCTGGGAGCACTGCCATTTCCGCCATTCGGTGCTATTCTAGGCGGGTAGCTGCGCTTGGCTGCCGGTGCAGAGCCGTCGTGTGACTGACGGCCCACCGTGTATGGCAATGGCAGGTGGACCATTTATGTTTACCAGATAAATTTCAGAGCCAGCCAACAGCAACAAAAAAAAGGAAGACAATGTCACACAAAGAGAAGAAAAGTAAATACTGAAAGTGGATGCAGAGAGCAGAGCATGTCCCCTTTGTCACAAAGAAGGTGGGGAGAGAGTGTGAGCCAAACCAGGGACTGACCAGAAGCTGGAGGAGTTCCTCTCCCCCATTTATCGAACGCGTTCAAAAAGCTTAAGAGTGCACGACGTCGTGTTGCGCCCTTAATGTAGCGAGCGAGTAGAAAAAGGAAAATAAGCTTATCAAAAGGTCGAGAAGAGATGCCGATAGGGGTCGACACCCGGTTCCGGAGCCGGCTCCTGTGGGGGTTCCGGGTACTTGTCAAAGTTGCAAGTATCGCCAGGATGCCTGTGAGGCGGAACGATGGGCGGAGGAATGCGTCTCTGGACCAGCACCTGCCAGTCAATAGCAGCGAACCACGCGTGGGCCTTGATATCCTCACCGTCACCCTGCAAATTGCCCAGCCGCTTGCCCACGTCGGCAACCAGCAGGCGCTGGATAAGGTCTCTGGCGGGGGCCGAAAAGAAGCTGGGAAACACCAGCTTGCCCGCCAAGATCTTTTCGTAGATGCCAAAGGGGTTGTCGTCGTAGAAGGGCGGGTACCCAGCCAGCATCTCAAAGATCAGGATGCCTAGGGCCCACCAGTCCACAGCCTTGCCATGCCCCTTGCTCTGGATAATCTCGGGGGCCAGGTACTCTGGGGTGCCGCACAGGGTCCACGTCCGGTCCTCCACGCGCTTAGCAAAGCCAAAGTCCGTCAGCTTGACGTGGCCGTGGTCGTCCAGCAATATGTTCTCTGGCTTTGTATCGCGCCAAATAATTTTCAGGCTATGCAGGTAGTCCAGCGCCAGCACGATTTCTGCCGCATAGAACCGCGCAACGTCATCAGGGAAGCGGCCTGCCCGGCGCAGGTGCGAGAACAGCTCTCCGCCAGGCACATACTCCATCAGCATATACAGATTGCGCTCATTCTGCATCGTGCACTCGAGCCGCACTATAAACGGGTGCCGCGCCACCTCCAAGATGTTCTTTTCGTTGTTGATGTGCTCCACCTGCTTTAGCTTTACGACCTGCGACTTGCGCAGGACCTTCATGGCAAAGTACCGCTGAGTGAGTCGCGACTGGCACAGAAACACCCGCCCAAACGTGCCGGTGCCTAGCAGGCCCAGAAAAAAAATAATTGCACATGCAGGTTAGTTATAATTGTCGTGGTTGCCTGCAGTTCCCACGGGAGGAACTAGGCACTATCATGGAGGAGTGGCTTTCCCGATGCAGCCGCTGTGCAGCAGCCCTTACCTAGCGTATGCAGCAGTTGGTAGTCGTCTAGAGTCCGACCGTCAGAGGGAGGCAGCGGCGGCAGCTCGCCAAACCCAGACGCCGGCGGGCCGCGCAGAAGCGAGGCTGCAAAGCCCCCCATATGCTCTTGCTCCTGCTGCTGCTGGGATTGTTGCTGAGGCTGGCTGGGGGCCTGGCTTAGCATCGGCGGATAATGGCTGTGTTGATGGTGTACAGGTGTCTGCTGATAATAGTGCGACTGCAAGTGTTGGTGGCCCCAGCCCTGGTTGTATTGGCCTTCTATAGTAGCCGTCGTGGGCACCGATAGCGATGATTGCGTGTACTGCGAGATGCCCGGCAGCTGTGCCGGCGCCTGGTAGTGCTGATAGTGATAGTACTCCTCGGCTTCGCTAGGCGCTGTCTCCGACGTCCTAGTGTGCTTGGCGTGGCGAGCGTGCGGGTCGCTATCAGCAGCAGAGGCGCCTCCTTGGTCAAAGCTTGACTCTGCGAGTGTCGGGCTGCTCAGTCGGCGCTTGTTGGCTGAATGCAAGGGCTGTACAGTAGATACAGCGGGCGCAGACACAATAACAGCAGAGGCGGATACGGGCGAGAGCAGTAGTGGCGCAAACGCGTTCTCAAGAGGCGTTTCCACGTACAGATGGTAGCTCTCTAGCGTACGCGTATCGGTCGTTGCAGCAGAAACAGGTGTGTGAACGGCAGAAGAGCTCTCTGCAACCACAGGCGGTGTCGGGGTGTTCAGGGAAAGGCTCTTGGCGGCAGAGGCTGCGACTCTGGCGGCCTGGAAGCTGCTGATGTGAGACGGCGATACCGCTCGGTTAGCTGTGTTGGAAAGCGTGGATAATGCAACAGGAGAAGCCGCTTCTGAGGTGCCAGCAGACGTGTTGGTGGTGGCAGACGAGAGCCCTGTGTTACTTGACTCGGCTGGCTGTTGTTGTTGTGAGCGCTGTGACGAAGTAGCCTTTAAATGTGCAAGCTTTGCGTTCAGGCGCCCAAACATTTGGCGAAGAACGAAGCGAAGAGGTTACTAGCCTGACAGCGCCTCCTCTGAACAGATAAGTAGCAAAAACAATTAACACGAATTAATGCCGAAAATAAAATATCAAAGAGAAGAGGAACATTCCCCTAGACAAAGTAAAAAAGACCGCGTCTCCCTCTTTCTGACTGAGTAGGGCATCTTTTTTTCCTTTCCTGCTCACGCGCCTTTTTACATTCTTCCCCCGCAAAGAAAAATAGTCTTCTCCGCTGGAGCCCGTTTCGCCCCGGGCTAGCGGGCAGGGTGGACGAGCATTTTATGCGCTGCCTGCCAAAGAGCAAGTCGGCGAGCTGCCCACACTGCTGGATCCAGAGTCCTGCTCCAAGACCCGCCTGTTTCACCGCCACAAAAGAGCACTTTGCCTTGGTGTATTTTTATCCGCATGACTGGGGGAGCCTCTTTGAAGCCTCCCTTTTATTTCTTTTCTGCCTTGGCGCCTTCTCTCCCCCTTTTCCCCCTCTAGACTATTTTTGAAGGATATTACTCTGTTTTTTTTGCATTTCCCAACTCTTCATTCCCTTTTTTTTGTATCATAACATTCCGCAAGACAAATGGCAAAGGCACGCACGCCTCCTGGCTCTACTGCTGCCCGACAACTCGGTGACGACACTCCAAAGCCCACTCAGCCTCGCTGGATATGGACTGTCATACGCATAACTGCGCTCGTTGCCGCTGCTGCCACGGCATACATAGCGCGCGACTCGCCCCGTGTCCTCGGCTTCAATTCCTCTCTGCAGGATCCGCTCAAGCAGCCACCTAGCCAAAATGTGGGATTTATGACTCAGGTCTTGCAAAAGTCCAAGGGCCAGAACATCTGCAAGCCTGAGGGCTATGTCATGGACACATACAGCGACTTTGATGGTGTTGAGGCTCTCAATCGCCGCGTGGCGGTGCCACTGAGAAAGCTTATCAAGACAAAGTTCTTTCGCACGCTGAAGGTAGAGCTCTACAAGCCCTGCCAGTTCTGGAGGTCGGAGGGGTCGTGTTTCCAGAGAGACTGTATTGTGCAGCCGTTGGACGACGGCCAGATCCCGCCCGCTTGGCGGAAGCAGACTGTCGACCAGACTAGTTTTGGGCCGTTCTTGGTAAGTCCTTTATCAGCTGCTTTGTATGCAACTGGCAAAAGCACCTCTCTTTTTTATAAGCAGAAAAGGCTGCTTTGTCATTTAGTGGTGACGTGGCACGATCTGACAAGCCTAGGCCTTTTTCTCCACTTCATCTGCCTATCGATCGCCATTTCTACTAACTACCGATGTGATCTTGTTTGATCGCCTATTCGTTTTTATGTAGGGTTCTTTCCCGCGCCAGCGCCCCGAGTTTAGCGACAAGGACTTTGCTATCGTCAATGACGAGACCTATGGCGAGGGCGTATGGCTTGATTTGGTTGAGAATCCTGAGCGCTTTACGGGCTATGCTGGCGCTGGCGCCAACGCCATTTGGATGAGCATTTATCAGCACAACTGCTTTGGCGTTCCGCCCTATATCCAGGACACTGCCGGCGGCTGGGGCAGCCAGCTCGTTAACGTCGACGGCAAATCCATGCCCTTTGTTCAGCCCCCGCGCAAGAAGCGCGATCTGACTCCTTTCCTCGAGTCTCTGGCCGAAGAGGAGTCGGGGCTCACTCTTCCTGCTGACGTGCCCAAGGAGTACCGTATATTTTATCGCGCGGTCTCTGGCCTGCATGCATCGACGTCTACCCACATTTGCGCGGACTACTTTAATGCCACATCGAATAAGTGGGAGCCAAATCTCAATTGCTTTATTGCTCGGATTGGCGCCTTCCCGGACCGTTTGCAGAACATCTACTTTAACTTTGTGCTGCTCACTCGGGCTCTCCAAAAGATGGAGCCCTACCTGGCCGCCTATGACTACTCGACCAACGTAAAGAAGGAGGATCTCGCTGTTGCCCGTCTGATTCCAAAGCTTCTTAAGATTGTCAAGGGAGCTGGGCTGGTGTTTGACGATAGCGAGCTGTTCCTGGCTGCTAATGGGCGAGCGCTAAAGGCAGAGTTTAAGGATAATTTCCGCAATATCTCGAGGATCATGGACTGCACTGGCTGTGAAAAGTGTAGACTCTGGGGCAAAACCCAGACTCTGGGTATTGGCACTGCTCTGAAGGCCCTGTTCTCGTATCCGGATCGCGCGTTCCGTGGCAGATTCACGTCCTTGGACTTTAAGCGGAACGAGATCGTGGCGCTTATTACTACGTACTTCCAGTTCTCGAGGAGTATTGAGGATATTGGGGTCTTCCGCGCCATGTACCAGAACTTGGTCACTGACTGGCGTGCCTCAAATACCGCTCCTACTATTGCGTAAATGGTGCCGAATAGCTTTCGTATATATTGTTTCTTGGTGCTAGTGTTGTATAAATGTGCTCAAGCGCTTTCATGTTTAGAAAAGTGCCAAAACTAGACTATAGACTATGTGAATTTGTTTAGTCTCCCACAGCAACCACATCCTGTAATGGCCTGTGCACGGTATAGACACACCGGCCCATGGAGCACGTAATAGAGATGAACAACCCCCCCCCCACACACAGTTGCGTATGGTGAGGGTATGTGAAGGGTAATTGCCAAGCCCATGAAAACAATCATGGCGATCGCCAATGTTCGAGAACTAGCAACTGGGTGATTCGTGCATTAGTCCATCGAGCGTTTCTTCGAGACGGGTAGATGGGTTACTGAGACCAGGGCGATACACGCTTGGGTAAGAAGGCTTTTTCTTTTTGGCCTTTACTATGACAACTTTTAAAAATGACCAATGCACCACATAGGCGCACCATCCCAAGGAGTAGACAATAGCTGCATATAGACCCAGCGCCGATTCATAAGGTGCCCACCAATGAAGGACAAATGGCGTAGTAACCAAGGCAAATGCCACCACAGCGATATTAGAGGCACTAGCAATTAGAACACTGGAACTCTCCTCTGAAAGCCACGTAAGTAGCAAAGACAACACAGCCAACTGTGCCGCACACTTTACACCGCTAGAAAAGGCAGGGCTAGTAGTAGGCCCATATGCGAGTAGGATCTGTGAGCAAAAGAAATACCATTCACACAGCAGCCGCAGCGAATTGTACTTCTGGTTTGCCACTAGGGTCGCTATGTAAGTAATTATCACGCCATTTACAATCATCAGGCCTAGTCCGCTACTCAAGGCATTTATAGCCGATTGGCTAAAGGAAATCATAATCAGAGTTAGCGTAAGGAAGGTGTAGGTAACAACCCGCACAAGGTACTCTATGTTTAGAACAGAATGCAACTTGACAATATCTTCACGCTTGAACTCTGCGCCTAAACAGCTGGAAAAGCTATCGAGTCCCCTCTTGCTGTTAGCATATTTTTTATCATCCTCAGACGCGCTCTCTACTAGATACACCTTGGCAATGGCGTTTCTAGTGCTGTGCTCTATAATGCAGGTCTCAAGCTCCATAAAGAGTGCTGCAATGCTAAACCCAAAAAAAAACGAAATAAAAACAAAAGAAATAAAATTTGTAAGCTTTAAACAAGGCAGAAAGAGTAAATATATTGCAAGAAAAGAAAAGGAGAAAGAAGAGGAAAAGGAGCACTTACCTTGCTCTTCTCAATTGAACGAGATAGTCGGCTTTTGCAATTGCAGAAAGCAAGCCTTTAAAGAAAGAAGCCAGAACCTTTTTATTTTTGTTTCACATTGCTGGATTGAAGAGGCCTTTATTTTGAGCGCAGCGCTTGCCAACTAAGCAGATGTTTAATTAACTAACAAACAGCCAACATTGAACAGTATTGATTATATGTTAAACTATAGAAAGGCGTGCAAGGTCTTTAGACAATCCAAACCTCGCCTTCCGGCTCAGAGCTCCCTAACGAGTACTCTTGTAAACGACACGTGTATCATGTAAATGCACCACCCCAGGGAGTAAACGACTGACGCATATAGCCCAAGGGCACTCTCATATGGCGAAATTGCGTGCAGAATAAATGCTAGGGTTACTGAAGCAAACACAGCAAGTGTCATTATGTAAACATTAGTAATTGTATCTTTAGCGCTTGTCGAGACATAGGCAAGCATACTGGACAGCAAGAACAGTTGCGCTGCGCATTTGGCACTACTGGCAAGGCCAGGGCTTGTCGAGTTGCCTACAAAAAGTATCTGTGTGCAGAACAAACACCACTCACAAATATACCCGAGCCCTCCAGTTGGTCTTTTGGTTGCATAAATCACTGCGCCTATAAATGGAAGGCTTGTTTTAATTGCGAAACCCAGTTTACTTCCAGCGATATTCATCATTGTTTGACTGGATGATATCAGCAACAGGCCAACCAAAAGAAGGAAATATAAAACTGCCCAGCTAAAGAGCTCCGTTTCGACAACAGAGTGAAGCTTTTTGATGCCCTCTTTGGTAAATTTGGATCCCAAGCAATGGATGTAGCTGTCAAGTCCCCTCTTGGCATGGGTGTAGCTCTCGTCACACTCCAGTATGCTGTCTAGCACTCGTATTGTTGCATGAGTGCTGTCAGCGTGGCAGTCTATGACACAGGTTGCCAAGGGAACTGGGCTCTTGCAAAATAATGCTCTAAAACTGTAGTAATCCATAGAGAAAAATTTAGCGAGGTTGCGGTAGGGGAAGCAAAAGAAAAATGAGCGTTGGGGGAAAAAGAGAAGAGAGCTGTACCCTCTTGCTTTCTTCTAGGACTTTGGCTCTTTTGCTTTAGTGGAAACGCTTTCTTTTATATAAAGACAAGAAAGCTGTCTTTTTGACAAAGAAAGGAATGTGAAAGCGAACTGTTTAAAGACAACTAAACAGTCGCTATCAGAGGTGAAACAAAATATATCCGAAAAAGGTTAAAAAACAGCTCTCAAGCAAAAACAGATAAAAGTCGGTCCGGAAAACGAGAAAGGGAAAAAGGGAGATCACCGTCGGGTGATCTCTGAATTAAGTAGCCGTTGGCTCAACAGCCAACAGAATGACACACACATTCACCGGGCATGTTGTTAGGCAATATCCTAGTGTATTGTCTGTTTGAAAGAGTAGTGCAAGGTTAATAAAAGAAATTAGCAAAACACAATCATATCTGTATTAGACCTTTCTTACAAGAACCCACTGAAACGACTCGTGAATCATATACACGCACCAACCCAAGGAGTACATTATGGCCATGTACATTCCCAAAGCGCTTTCATACGGCGAAATATCATGGAGCACAAAAACGAGCGACACCGAAGCAAACACCATAAACAAGCAAGTAAATGCTCCTACTGTAGGAATATGATCACTCACGGATATAAACAAAAGCACAAAGGACAGCATCGATAGTTGTGCCGCACACTTTACACCACTTGCAAGGCCTGGGCTTGTTTCCGAGCCGTATGCAAAGAATATTTGCGAGCAGAAAGCATACCACTCGCAAACGTAGCGCAGCACCTTGAAGCGCTTTGTGGCAGCCAGAATAGCTATCCCAGCAGACGCCATGCCACTTAGGATAATTAGACCCAGCGTGCTGCTCACTGCCTTCAAGGCGGTGTCGCTTCGAGAAATAAATACCAGAACGAGCATGATGAAGAAGTGGATAGTCGTCCAGAGAAGATATTGCAAGTGCAAAGCATAGCCCAAATCTTTTGCCTCCACCTTGGTGAATTTGGCTCGCAAGCAGTGTATGTAGCTTCTAATGCCCCATTTGGCGTTGACATAGCTCTCGTCGTCCTCTGGGAAATCTTTAACAAGGCTCAATTTGACACAGGCGTTTGTAGCGTTGCTGTCTATGATGCAGGTGTTCCAGAGCATTGAATAGCGGAGGCAATATCCCAAAAAGTATAAGCAAAATGGCGTTGGAAGAGAGCAAAGAAAAGCCAAAGTGGTTGCAAGACAAGAAAGGGCAGCCCTCGCTCCACTTGTACAAGCCAAAGAAATAATTCTAAGTGCACCTTTGAGCAAAGCAGCTGAAAGAAAGAGTAAAGCGCGGCAAAGGAAGCGCTAGACTTTGCAAAGAAAGCACAGGCTCGCTTACAAGTCCAGCGGTGCCAGTTGGCTGAATGCGCTCCTCTGAGCTATACCCCCGAGTTGACGATACACACATCTGTACTTGACTACACACCATATGCATATGATTACATGAAAAAGTCGAGGTCGCCAAATGCACTGCTAGAAGAAGCGCCTGGCTTTGGGGCGCTGGTGGCGGGGGGCTGAGTGGTGCCGTTCCTCGCTGCGGATGCCTGCACCGGAGCCTTGCCGTACAGAGACATAATAAAGTCGTTGTCAAACATCGATTGACCACCGTGGTTGGGCGGGGACACGGCAGCAGCAGCAGACGCCTGCGGCTGAGCGGCTGCATTTGTTGCTGGTGCGGCAGACAAGAAATCGCCAAAATCGCCAAAGGCATCGTTCGAACTCTGAGAGTTCTTAGTGGCCGGAGAAAGCGACACATTGCCCAGCAAACCACCCAAGTCATTCGAAGCCTTAGGTGCTGCAGGCGGCTTTGGCGTATTGCTTAGAGAACCGCCAATGAAATCGCCATCTAGCAAACCGGCGGAAGCCGACGAAGCAGGGGCAGCCGTAGTCAGTGGAGACTTTAGGACCTGCTTTGGCACCGGCGCAGGAGGTACCGGCGAGCTTCTGGCCGAGGGTCCTGAGGCAGCACTAGTGCGGGGAGGCGGCTTATCGCTGAGCAGAAGCTCAATGGCCTGATTGACATCGCCGTTGCACTGCGTCAGCGCCAAAACATTCTGGCCAGTGTGGTCGAATCCCATGTTGAGCAGCTGCTTGACTCGGGGGTCTGCCACAGAGATCTTGGGCCGCGCAGGAGCAGATTCGCCGCGCAAGTAGGCAGCAGCTGCATCGACGTTAAACCCGAATCGCTTAAGAGCAGCGTGGTTGTCGCGGACATTCAAAAAGCCCATTTCGCGCAAGCGTGTGAGCGCCGATGCCTCGTCAGAGCCAATAGATGGCGACAGGGGCTGATCCGGCAGCGACGCAGCGGCATCTACTGACGTTGGATCGGGTATACCGTTGCGCCCATCAACAAACCTGCGGCGCTCATATTTGTCGCGAATAAAGCGCTCCAGGTCGCTGTCTGAAGATGGCGGCCTGTTGCGGCTGGGGCTCGGGTTAAAATAGTCGTTGGCACGCTTGTTTCCAATCTTGCGAAAGTGCTCAATCTCATCGTGTGTCCAGTTGTCCAAGCTAATCGACTTTACCTTTGAGATGTGAGTTCCAATGCGGCGGTGAAACCCGCCACAGCGTATGCACAGGAACACGCCCAGGTTCCAAGATGCCCATCGCGGCCCTACAGAGCGTGAGCATAGCATGGCACAGGGATGAAATGGGGATTAGAAGGCGGAGTTGCATTGCTGGCTCCTGACAACTAGTTGAGCTAGTTGGCTGCTATTAGCTATAGCCGCAGCCCTAAGTAAATGCGTTGCTACTTGCCTGTTGCGCCGCAGTCAGCGCAGGTCGAATTGTCAGGCTGCTTAACGAGCTCGGCTAGAAGCTTATTGTGCTTTTCTGCCAGCTTCTTTTTTTCCTTGTCAGTCAGTGTCACCATTCTGCCAGCGTGATTTGCTGCCTTGATGTTAATTAGGAGTAATAGTGCGGAGGATTCGAAATGGGCGGAAGCAAGATGATGGAGGAGAGGCAATGACAACCCCTCGCTTCTAGAAATATGACAGTTAGGAGCAACGTAATCTGATCAAGCTGGATCCGCAATATTGACACTTTACCAGCCACCTTTGCTGGAAGTTAATTTCAACGGTCTTTGCCTTATCACTCATTCACTTTGTGCCCCTAATTTGAGCTTACTCAGCAATGTCTTCCGACTCTGGCAGCCTGGTTTATGTTGTAGGGATTCTGCTAGCTGCAGGCATTGCCTTTGTTCTGCTCAATACCAACCACACCAAAAGCAAGAGCGCCAGTGCAGGCCCCGCTCTGCATTCCTCCGAGTATCGCAAGTTCAAGCTCGTCAAGAAGGTCCAGCTAAGCCCCAACACCGCCCGCTATCGCTTTGCGCTGCCCCATTCCGAAGCTGTCCTTGGCCTGCCCATTGGCCGTCATATCCAACTGATGGCGACAATTGACGGCAAGGAGGTTGCGCGCAGCTATACGCCGACCTCCACTGACAACGACAAGGGCTTCTTTGAGCTGGTAGTCAAGACTTACCCAACAGGTGTGATCTCGTCGTACTTGGATAAAATGAACATTGGAGACGCTATTGACGTGCGTGGCCCACGCGGTGCATTCAAGTACACGCCCAACATGGTGCGCGCCATTGGAATGATTGCTGGCGGTACTGGAATTACTCCCATGTACCAGATCATCCAGCATATTCTGGGGAACCCCGAGGACAAGACCAAGGTCAGCGTCGTGTTTGCCAACGTCAACGAGGACGATATCTTGCTCAGAGAGCAGCTGGAGAAGTGGGCTGCCGAGCATGAAAACTTTGAGATTGCCTACGTGCTCAACAACCCGCCCAGCGGATGGACTGGCGCAACTGGCTTTGTCTCCAAGGACATGCTCCAGAAGGCTATGCCCGAGCCCGCCAGCGACACCAAGGTCCTGATTTGCGGCCCGCCTCCAATGGTCAAGGCCATGGATGTCCACCTTACCGATCTCGGCTATGACAAGGCCAAGATCATCTCCAAGCCTGAGGACCAGGTATTTAAATTCTAACTTCAATAGGTTATATGATAAAATAAATTGGTCATACTACTTTTTTTAAATGATAAGTTACTGCGCTATGTCGGTAGAGTCCACAAATGCTGTTAATGTTGGTCACCTGGCAGCTTGAGACACCCTTCGGCATCGACAAAGCCCAAACGCTCAAAGTTGTTGCGTGACCGCGTAAACTTGTTGAGGGCCAGCTCAGCACGCTCAACCTCCCTGCCCGCCTCGTCGCGCAGAGCAGCGAGGTTGTTCAATTCCTCAGCAGATCTCGGTGCACTAGCGAGACAACCGCACCACTTTTTTGTGACGCTCTCAAAGTCGGCAATACGCCTTCTCCACTCTGCCTCTGCTTCCTTGCGACCGTCCAAGTCAAACATTTTGGCATTTTCGCCCTCCTCTGGGAGCTTGAATTGAGCGCCAAACGTGTTTTTACCGCCCAGTTCCTTGGGAAGCTGGTCGTCGTCAATGAACTGCCTCACTTCGCTCACATCTTTGACAAAAATAATGCGCGCGCTGAGGTTTGCATCCAAGAAGGGACGGATCAGGTTCCAAAAGTTTGTGAATAGCCAACTGTCCACCAGCAGAATAAGCACACTGGAGGATTCGGCATAGACTTTGCGACCTAGGAACACCATGAACTGCACCATGGTAAATGGTGTGTTGTCCATAGTGAATCCCGTGAAGTCGTACAGCATTGTGATGCGGCCAAATCTGCGCGTCACTGTTTGAAGTGCCTCGAATTGGCTGAGCAAGTAACGCTTGAACACAAACCCTTCGTTGGCGCGAGGCATAATGTGGCGAACCCTAACAAACATCAGTGGATATCCAAGGCGGTCGCGGCCAACAAGCTGGGACAGACACAGACGCACTTCATCATGACCGGAGTGGATCTCGCCTTCGCTGATTATTTTGTCCATAGCCTCTGCTGCTCGCCACTCTATGATTCCCTTGATCAAGCTGAAGGCACGGTCAACGTCCCAGCCAGCCGACCTCATGTACCTATGAACCCAATAGTCAGGATGCTGCTTGATAGATACAGTGCTCCAAAAGGTGTCTCGAAAATCACGGGTGTCGGTGCTTGGGTGCTCAAAGGATGGGAAGAAGTTGTCAGGCATTAGCGCAACATTGCGGCCATTGATGCGATTGATATACTGCTGGGTAGTCTCGTTTACATAGCGGTCAAGAGCCAGCTCCTCGCGAGTGAGCTTGGCTTTCTTGCTGCCGAGCCCAAAGCGCTTGATGCTACTCTCGCCCTTGGTGAATTGCCAAGCACGTTGAGTAAGCGCAGCTGGATCTTCGTTCTCAAAGTCATCTCTTGCATCGAGTTCAGACCAGTCACGAGCCAGTGTGTGAATATACTCGCCATTAACTTTGACTGGCTTGTCTTTGACTTCTTCAAAGTAAGCCAACAGCATGGTCCACAGCTTGGCAATCTTTTGTTGCTCACTTTCAGTGAAATGCCCTGGTACGCCGCTGACTGACAGTTTTTTAGTGGCATACTCGTGGATGACAGAGGCCTGTGAGATGACCATTGCTGGTGCTAGCGTGCTTCACCGCAGTGCTTGTAGTTTTTATTAGAGTGCGGGAGTGCTAACAGTAGAAAACAAAAGCCCTTTGCTTTAGAGCGCTGAAACAAGGTCCGAGTAACGAAAAAATAATTACGAAAAAATGTGAAAAAAGGCAGATTCCGTGGATGGCTGCGGCAGAGCTCATGGCTTTTATAGCTACACAGAGCTTGCAATGCTTAGTCTTTTACCAGGTTTACTTGTAGCAGCAATGCGCTCAACGGCATCTACTATTCGTCTGAAAATACCCAGTACACAAGCGCTACACAATATAAACTTATACTTTGATACAGTCATACTTGCCAGTAGCGCAAATGACTAGCCTACTATCTATTTCAAAACTTGGTAGCACAGAGTCAAAGGCAGCATCCATGCGATGATCAGCGTTTATGCCACTAGTTTAATGGTGGGTTACAACCACGTAGTAGCAGTGTTAAATTACAGGTAGTAGCAAAAGGAGGGTGGTGCCATCGAGTAAACATCTTCAAAGCTGAAGGTCTTGCCGCTTTACTGGCAGCGGACGCTGACGTGGCGCGATGGCTTTGACAGGTACATCGTGCCAATGTCCCAGCCGCTTTGGGTCACTGATTGGCTGAATTCCGCGAACGTGCACCGAGAAAACTCGTAAGACTGCTCGCATAATTCTGCAGACAGCACCGAGTCCTGCAGGCCAGGGTGTGCTTGGTGTCTGCCAGCCAGCATCTCTCGATAAACCATGGCGTGGTAGAAGCCCTTGAGTATGTCAGAGTTGGTTGCATGCGTGTCAAACCAGAGGTACAGGCGGCTTGTAGTTGTGCTTGACATGTGGCCAATGTAGTATCGCTCGGCCTGTCGAGTGCGCGGTGAATTAAACGCGTCGTTGACCATTTGCGCCACGTCTCTTTGTGTTTTGGAATGGTTGCCACCTGGGAGTCCCCAGCCAAGATGGCTCAGCATTGGCGATATGGTGATGCCAGGCCGTGGGCCATCCGGATGAATACTGTGCACTTCACGCATAAACGTCTCTACCGCAGAGACTTGCCGAGGAGTCTTTAGCAGCGCCGGCTCAAGGCAGATATCGCCGCTGTCACTCAGCCTCACAGCGTCCTTAATCATCAGGCGCGCGCGCTCTACATTGAGTGTTGGCGTAATCGCGTACAGGAGTGACTTGTAGTTGCCCCACAGGCTAATGAAGCTGAGTGGTACAAAACCAACAATAAGAGTGTAGACCGAAACATCCATAGTGGCGCCGATCAAAACGCCGATGGCCGTGCCTAGCAAGCCGGCAGCTGTAGCCTGTGACCCAGATTTTGCTGTCAAATCGCCCAGGTTCTCCTTGAGACAAAACGTCTTGTTTATAGAGGCCTTGGTGGCGGACATGGCAAGCCAAGAAATGTTCTTGCCAATATTGGCTACCGAGCCGATGAGCAGAAAGAGGTGCGGGAAGAGCGGTGTAAGCATTTCAAGCCAGGTTGCGCTCTGCAACCAGACAGCCGACCAAAATCGCTGGTGCTTGGGGTCGCTGTCGAATTTCGGGCCGACCATCGTCGCGTAGACAACACCGCCTAGCTGTCCAAATCCATCCTTGAGCACCCAGTTTATCGCCACTGACAGCGGCAGGGCACCGGCCCCTAGACCCATTGCATAGAGCATGGCTTGTGTCGCCAGTACGCCAGATGCCGAGCCCAGCGTGTTGTGGACAAACTGCCATTTGGTGTAGTGAATGTACTCGGGAGTCACCGTGTTTTTGTAGTCTGCTGGTAGGAATGGCTTCATCAGCGACGCATACGCCTGCCGCATTCGATCGGCTATCGATACCTGCTCAGGGATGCTGGCACTGCCCATGCTCTTGCGCTCTAGGATGACGTTGAGCGACGTTCTGACCTTGTGCGACATGCGTGGCACTAGAGATGCACCGAGTGGCTCTTGGCCTCGACCTGCTGCCTCCGGCAGTGGCCTGCTGCCTGATGTGACGGTAGACTCTAAATTTCCCTGCCTTACGACTACAGTTTGCTCTGCCCTTGATAGAGACCCTGATAGCCGCTGTTGGTGGCGGAAGGCGTGAGCCAGGCATGTCTGTTTCAAGCCAAAACCAGCACCACCTATGCGCGATCGCTGCGGCACAGAGCGGGCCACCAGCAGCAGTCGCCAGTACATGAAGGACCGAGTAGCTAATGTAAATGGCTAGCGAAGGAACAGCGGAGGACAGAGCTGATAGCGCGATTGAGCAGAGGAGAGATGTGCCCGTGGGCATTCTGTGCTCTGCCAGTGGTGCATCCCGAGAGAGCCGAACACGTCCCCTCATCCAGGCCACGTTCGGCTCGTGAGAACCATTGCCAAGCAGCGGGCTGGGGCTGGCCCGGCTTTTACCGCAGCAAAAGAGTCGAACCCTGTGTTTAAAAAATGGTGGAGACTTCCAGTCCACACTGCGCTTGAAAGTGCCCTTTCTTTTTCTCTAAAGCTCTCCGATTTTATTTTATTTATAAAATTTTCGATTGGGACATTCCTCAATCGCCTCTGGCTGCCATTCCGTGCGCATTTCTTGTACATACACATAGACTTCTACTCCATTCTTGTTGATTCTCTGGTGCAATGTCGCTCCCTGTAAATAGCAATTCCCAGGCGGCGGCACTAGCGGTAGTCCGGGCAATAGACAGCGCTCGATCGTGTGTCGTTCTTGTCGGACCTGGAATATCCCGCAGACTTGGACAGAGCGTAAGTGCTAGAGGACAAGCGTCCCTTAGTTGCTTAACCATGTCTAAAGGATGCTACTAAACTGCGTTCTTTGTATTTGTAAGGTTTTAGGATGTATTGGTGGACTTGGCGCAGCAGGAAGCACTCGATCCCGGCGCTACCGCGGCTCCTAAAATCGGGGCCCTTGCCAAAATATCCAAGGCCTGCGGCCAGCTGGCCAGGGCGCCAAAGTCGCCGCTAAGCGAGATGGTCGGTAGCCTAGCGTCGACCGGAAAGCTACTACATCTCTTTGCAGACGATGTCCACACTGAGCTGCTGATGCCAGATAGCCGCAACGACGATCGGTTTGCTGCTGTCGAATCTCGGCTAGTAGCTATCCATGGCTGCGTGACAGAGTACGTCTGTAAGACTTGTACCGCGCGGAGTCAGCTCACTCAGGCCGTTCTATTCAGATCGATGAGCAATGTGGGAATTAGCTGCGAGGTATGCGGTGCAAGCGGGCGCATGTCGGCCAGTAAGAACGACGATGGTGCATTTGTTCCTGATGTGTTTAACGCGCAGCATAACGCGAAACATTCTTTGGATTTGGCGCAGGCCGATGCCCGCACTTCTATTGATTTGCTCCTAGTTGTGGGCGCAGCCACAGGCGTGTCACGCGAGTGGGCCTCTATTGCGACAGTTCTATCTTTGGCTGCGTCCAAGACAATTGTACTGGACCGCGATCTACTTGTTCCATTGGGTATATCACCGAGCTCTAGCGTCGAAGCGGTCCAAATCGATAGCGAGCAGCTAGTAGAGCAGTGGAAGGCGGCGCAAGAAGAGCCTAGCGACGTCGATCAAGCCGTGTCTAATGGCGTCTCCAATATGGCATTGGCCGACAGCAGCAGCGCAGCAGATAGCGCTGAGGACAAATCGTGCTGTCAGAGCCAAATCCCTTCACAGGGTGGTAGCGAGTCGGCCCAAACTCGAAAGGGCGCCAAGGGATCAAAGGGTCGCAATCGGGAAAAGGCAAGCTTGAACCACTTGCTCAACTTTTCTCTTCCTTTGCGATTGCCTCCGCCGCCAGCAGCGCTGCGGCCTCGTCGTCGTGTTGCTGAGAACACAGTAACTGAGCGGCAGGCAGAGCTGAACAGAGTCACGTTTATCAACGCCAACTTTCGATTTGTGCTCAAGCCGATGTTTTTGCTCAGCTTTATGCCAATTGCCACTCATGCCGACATGCAGCTGGACTGGGCATGGATCGAGCGCGTAATCGTACCTGTGGCTGGCGAGACCGCTGCTTGCCCGATATGCCTATCGCCACCGGTTGCTGCGCGCGTAGCAAAATGTGGGCATGTGTTTTGTTTCTCCTGTGCGTTGCGCTACCTGTCATTTGAGAGCGAACGTGGAATGATACCTAAAAAGTGTCCGATCTGCTGGGCCATGGTTGCCAGCGATGACTTGCTTCCGGTGCACTTCTGGGAGGCTCAGTACCACACTAGTACTGCTGACAAGACCGCTGGCACTAACTCGCACTCTCAGCAGAGCGTGGCTAGGCCGATCTCCGGCGCGCATATCACGATGCGACTTATGAAACGGCCGCATGATATGAACGTGTGCTTGCCTCGCTCTGCCTTGTCGCGAGTTTACTCCAAGGAGCTGGCTGAGCATGACGCCAAGGTGGTCGCAGGCACTGCCGGCGGCCAGCTGTCGCTGGGGAGTCGGAATTTCCCATGGACGTTTACGGAGGGCGCGCTGCCATTTGCCAAGTTCATACTTGCTGGTCACAACTACAACCAGGAACAGTATAGCCGAGAGCTGGAAGAGCTTGATCGGGAGATGGCTGAGGAGGCGGCCGATTCGCTGTCGCGGATGTACTTGGAGTGGGCTAGCTCGAATGTGGAGTCGTTGCTAAAGACTGTGCAGACTCCCACTGCAAGTGACCAAAGAATTGAGACCCAGGCCAAGACTGGGCAGGGCTACCTCATGAACAACGACAGTCCTGCAACTGGTGAGCCGGCTGAGGAAAGAGAGCGGCACCCTGAGCGGTTTTACTATTTCTACCAAGCCGATGATGGCCAGCACATCTACTTGCACCCACTCGACATCCGCATCCTGGCTCAGGAGCATGGCGACTTTGACAGCCTGCCCGACACTGTTTCTGTTGTAGTCAAGCATGCCGTCGAGTCGACGGTTACTGACGAAGTGCGCAAGCGCTTCCGCTTTCTCCAGCATCTCTCGCTGCGCTGCGATGTCGTCTTTATCGAGTCGGATCTCAAGGGGCTGGTGTCCAATAAGAATATTGACTCGTACCGGTCACAGCTGCAGCAGCGGGAAAAGCAGCATGCTGCTCGCGCACGGCAACTGGCTTTTGACGAGGCGCGCTCCGAGAGAATAGCAGAAGCGGCGGCTATGGTCGCAAGCTCTGGGAGTGTTCGGTACCGAAACGAGTGGTCGCGCGATGGCAGTAACCGATATGATGATGCGGCATTGTCGATTTTCAACAATGCAATTCCTGACGACAGCAGCTTTCCCTCGCTTGACTCGGCTCCGGCAGAATCGCCAGGCGGCCAGACACCCAGATCGGCCGATTCTCACAGCCGTCCTCGAGCGCTGTGGCCTCGCCAGCCATTGCCTGGCCCTATGCACACCACCAGCGTTGGTGACATGTACGACGGCTTCTGGGACGATTTCGAGAGAGCTGCTGCTGGTGTTGCATCCAATAGAGACGATCACGTAGACGATGACTACGAGGCTGCCGCTCACGACAACGAGCATGAGCACGATCCCTACACGGAAGACTTTAGCGTTCTGGCCAAGGATGCTGATCCGCGCGCTGTACATGCCAACGCCCACGGTAGCAAGTCGAGAAAGGCCAAGAAGAATTTGACGTTGGTTCTTTCGGGATCGAGTGCTCGCAGGCGGCGGTGATCTACAGCAGCAACGATCATCGTATAATCCCACATCTTTCTTGCCGTTTACTCGGCCACATGTTCGGTAAATGGACATTGCAACGTGTCTTCTATTTCTTTTATAAACAATTGTCTCATTCCAATTCATGGTTCTATTTTATCCCGATGGCAATGCAACCGCTATCGCCTATTCAGACCCTCCCACATCATGTCACTCAGATGGTTGTTGACCATATTGCTGGCAGCAGCCGTATGTCACTCTCTGGGATTGCCATTGGCTCTCAGCGATACCTGGAGCTACATACACCATTGCTGTGGGTGTGTCGCAGCTTTCGCGCTATCGTTTACGCTCGGTTCAGCAGCCGCTACGAGATGCACTTTAAACGCAACACGGACAGCGAGGGTGTTGCTCTGGTCTCTTGGCCACGCCGCTTTCAACAGTTTGACCGCCCTACGCAGCATCTGGCAAAAGAGCTAATGCTTGGGTTTGATGTTTGGGGTGTCTACATTGGCAAGGCACTGGAGATGCTGAATAGCGCCCTTCTTGATGAGTGTGCTTTTCCGGCTGTTCGCCTGCTTGATATTCGATTCTCTCGAGAGCCAATGCAGTGCCAGCTTGAAGATGTGGCAGCTGATCCAGATCGAGTTCAGGCTAACATCGATGCGCTTGTAAGCCGGATTAAGCGAATGGCACCTATGGTCAACGAAGTCAGGGTGGCGAGCCGGTTCTATTCTTCTGACTTGCCTCCGACCACAGGTAAATGCTTTGGCAACCTAGTCTCTCGGCTCTACCAGCTTGCCAGCCGTGTCACTTACAGCTCTTACAATGGGTCGGTGTTTGTTGTGCTCGAGCTGGACAGGATCAGCGAGCTAGTGAGTATGGATTACAAGGTTTGCAACAACAATTACAGACAGATCATGCAACTGGCACGGCGGAATGCATCGACGCTACAGTCCCTGGTCATCAATTCAAGGGCGGCAATAGACCTATCGGGGCTTATTCAGGATGCCGATGGCGCGTTTATGGAGTACTCAAGACTGCAGACACTGAAGCTAGCGTGGAGAGCCGATGTGACTACCTTGCGCCGGCTAACCTTTAAAGGAGCTTTACCACTCCCTAAGCTACGGCATCTACATGTACCGCAGGACTACCCCTTTGGTGACGATACGCTGTTTAGGGGAAATGCCCCCACTCTCGAATTCCTGTCTATCAACTTGAATGACTGCGTGCTAGTCGGTATCCTCAGCAGTTACTGTGTGTTCACGCCCACAAGCCACCCCAAATTACAGTGCGTCAAAACAAGTCATTTGCCTAGTATCACACCAGACCTGGCTGCTGCTGTTGATGTTGTTGACTTTATGCGGCTTGCGCTAAACATTGCGCCCGGTGCATCTGTGCGCGAGATCCACAATCAATCAACTGGTCCTGATCTTCAGACTGGGCTCTCGCTGCTTAGGAACCATATCACTATACAAGTCTTGGTGCTGCCCAAGCTGTGCCTGTCACTTTGGGACGTTGTTGCACTTGTTAAGGCACTTCCGTTGCTTTCAGATCTACACACACTGCCACCATACCTCGGCGAGAATCCTGACGGCATTTCTCAGGACCAACTATCCTCGTATGTGTGCTCAAATTATGCCCCAATGGGCAAGCGGTTCCGGTGCTGGCGTGTTGGGTATAACTGGGGCCAAAATCCAGAAGAGGCTATCACATGTGTACAGTTGCTGGCACTGGCCTGTCCAAGCTTTACCCATGTTGTCCCGCCCATCAGTGACTACAAGCGCGCCACCGAACCAACCGCTGAAGCCAATGAATCCAGCGACTTTAATGAATGTGCGTTATAATTACAGAGTTTGCTGGCAGAATAAAAGATAATGTAGCTACCAGCATCAATGTCAATGGCAATAGTTTTGCCTTAGCAATCGTCTCTTGTCTATTTTAGGAAGCCTCCCTGTTTAGCATGCATATCTGGGTATGCTTTTTCCTTGGCTCTATTTCATGAAGATTGGCGAGCCTTGTCCCTTTCTTTTGTCTTTCGATCGAACATTTTTGTGTTAATTTCCTCTTTTTTCTAACAGCCAGTTAGCAATGCCATCCATATCTTTGATCCAGTTTCTTTCCCCCCGTGTCGTTCAAAGAATAGTAGACTATGTTGCAGGCAGCGATTGCATAATGTTTGGCGGAGTTGCCAACAACTCAGAGGAGCAAAGGGCGCTACTGATGCCATTGCTGTGGGTCTGCAACAACTTCCGTGCCGTCGTTTACACACGCTTTTGCCGCACCTATGGATTGCAGGTTTCGGGTGCCACAAATTCTGTGCGTGGCATGCGGCCCTCTTGGCCAGTTGGTCTCAGACAGCTAGACTACCCTACACAGCATTTGGCCAGAGAGCTGTGTATTTTTATCGACATGTGGAGCATTTGTTCGGGGAGGGCGCTAGATATTCTGTCGCGAGAACCTTACAGCGGCTGTGCGTTTCCCATGGTTTACCAGCTAAAGCTCTACTTTAATCCACCACCGCCATTGCAACAACGGGGAGAACACTTGCTCGATTCAGAAAATGCACAGGCTAATGCCGCTGCCTTTGTTCGAAGAATCCAGCTCATGATGCCTGTTCTCAGCGAAATAGGCGTCTCAATCAACCTTTACTCCTTTGACCCGTCTCGATTGAATGACCTGTGGTTTGATGGTCTGGTTACTCAGCTCTACCAAATCGTTGGCCACATTGCCTATGAGTCTCCCAGCATGGCAACACGCATGACATTGCTGCCGGACCTAGTTCATAACCTGACTCATATCAACTACTATGCGATCATGGACGGCAGCAACGAGCAGATATTGCAAGTAGTTCGCCAAAATTCGTTGACATTGCAGTCGCTAATCATTACGTTGCAGGGCATTGCGGATCTTTCTGGCCTTATTCAGAACGTTGATGGCAGCTATGTGTCGTATCCCTACCTACACACACTAAAGGCTAAGGAGTGGATGAATCCTGGAATAACGCACCGGCTGGTCTTCCCAGGCGCCTTGCCGTTCCCCGCACTTCGGCACCTAGGCATTGGCTATGACTATCCATTCGATGACAACTCCATTTTCAGAGGAAACGCGCCTACACTCGAGCACCTAGAAATGAAGCTGAGCTGTGCTACGGCTGCCATGATTTACAGGTATGGCGTATTTACGCCTAGCAGTCACCCAAAGCTGCAGTGTGTCAAGATCTCGCTAATGTTGGACCTCTTTGCAAACCAATTTACTTCCATCGCTGAGTGCATGCGCTTTATTCTGAGCATTGCGCCTCGAGCGTCGGTACGAGAGATCAACAGTAGGTCGACTAGCCCCGAGTTTCAGCCAGCGCTCTTGCTGCTAGGTGATTATACTTGTATTCAAGTCCTGTCATTGCCTGGGCTGCGCCCCTCGCTCTGGGACACAATTGTGCTTTTAAAGTCACTCCCGCTCCTGTCAGATCTGCTTACACTTTCTCCATGCCTTGAGCCATTACCTGCTGACGCTAGTGTCGATAACCTCCTCTCGTACACGCTTGCTAGGCATACGCGAATTGGCAATCGGTTCCGCTGCTGGCATTTTGGGTTGCACTCGAGCATTGCTAGCCTGGAGACCGTCGAATGTGTGCTGCTTTTGGCGCTGATATGCCCTTCCTTTAGACAAGCGAGCCCGCCTACCAATGACCGTGCTAGGTTTATGGCGACAATGGCTGATATGGTTGCCACAGACAGGTTCCAGCCGCACTATCCTCGACTGCAGCAGTTGCTACATAAGACGTGGCTCAAAAGTAGGCAATTTAGTGATAATAGTAGCTAGGATGAATTTCTCAATAGATGATAAATCAATGCCAGATGCTGCGGATCAGTGCTTTTGATTATATTTCTATTGCTATAGCTGATATAAAATGGCCTTTTCTTTTCTCTGCTGCCCAGCACCACATTAATTGCTTTAATTATTTGCCTTTGCCTGAAAATAACTTTGCTTTCTCTTATTCAACTTCTCCCTGAACGTCCTGTCTAAATGGTAGTTTGTCACAACGAGCATTGGTCGATAGCATTTCGATGGCACAAACCCAAGGGGCAATTAATATATAGTACTATGGTGTATTTGAATACACAATATAAAATATAAAATATGAACTAGATTAACTAAAGAGCCCCCCGCCTCTTAGTGCCTTGTCGCAGGTTCTTATAGCTCGCGCCCTCGTTGTCGCTCTTAATCTCTAATCGAATGGCCAGGCCTATACCCTCACTGCTATTCAACACTGACCTTACTTTATTAATCAAGTATTCAAGCAATGTTGGAAAAGTTTAACGTTAAAGTAAGAGAATAACAACAATAGTGGCAAAGTAAAGCTGGCTCATTGGGTATTTCGCCAAATCATCTTTCTCCCGGATTTTTTCTGGCCACGCTTCAAGGCTGCTAATTTTCGAGTGGGCTGGTGTAGTAAAGAATAAACTGAGTACTTGTTGTTTTTATTCTTTATAGATATGTGGCAGAGCCACAGCTTTTATACCAATAAATTGTTACTACTATACGTTCTTTCCCTGAGTCGTCGTCGCGCACATCTTGTCTGTGTGCATTTGTGGATGTCTCTTTGCTCATGTCTTCGATGTGCGTGCATCAGCAATTTATGCCAGTCTTGCCCATTATACCCGTGATTTCGTCATCACAGCTGGCATGCTTGGCCAACTGCTCCATCCGGACCATCTACCAAATCAATCGGCCCGCAGGCACTGTCTATTTTTGGAGTAACTCTGGCTGATGGTCCAAGCGGTCCGCCACAATGCAATCGCAATCGCGTATTTGCCACACTCCAGCTCATGGTCCCCTGTAGGGGCTATGGCTGCAGAAAGACGGTGTCTCGGCGAGGCAAAGAGAGATGCGCCACATTCTTTTATTTTGCCTAAAATTAGCGCAATGCCCAACATACGAGCCACACTTGCATACCCACGAAAAAAAGATCAATTTCACTCGGCTCTGTTCATGCGGCAAGTGGGCTGAGTTGCTGGAGACTACGCTTTACATGCAACGCCCTTAAATACGCAGCCATCCCAATTGGCCTGCCCCCACTCTCGCATTTTATTCTTTTCTTTCTCTCATTGCTTCTTTATTCTCTGAGCAACACTCACTTGAGGCAGCGCCATGAATATCCGCGGCATTATCAATCCTTCCGAGCCCGAGCCCAGCAACCGAGGCAGCAATACTCCTGCGCAACGGACACTGCAGCCACCAATCGAGCCAACTCGTCGAGCCGTCATTCGTGAAAGCCTCCTGCGCCAAGGCTTTTCGATGGAGCGGGTTGGCATGTACTCTGGCCAGCTTACCAAAGCCACAAACTGCAACAGCGATTACATGTGGGGCAGTTGGGCAAAGTGGTGGGCAGCTAATGATATAGATCCTCGCGAAGAATCTAGTGCACACCTAGATGCCTGCTTCTTGGAGAAGAATCCGACTGAAAGCTCAAAGCCGAGCTATGAATATCAAAGCAGACGAGTTTGGTCCATTCTTGAGGGCAATCAACCACCAAGAAAGCGTCGTCCATCGATTGTATTGCCGAGCAACTGAGTATTTTTCAGATGGCAATTACGTTTATCCAATAAACCATTAAGCATTGTTGTCAATTCCTTGTGGCTCGGTTTGAATAGTAAAGTAGAGCGAAGCAAAGCACATCACTCCTTGAAGAGTGTCCTGCTGAAAAAGGAGACTATGCCTCCCCACTTCACTTTGCCTATCTTTTTCCAAATGAATGCTATGTGCAAGCCACTCTTGCTTACGTACGACAAAAAGGGTCTTCCACATGGTTTCTCTGATAGCCAAGCCCATTGTTTCGTTGATGCAGCGAGAGATCCAAGCCGCTTGCAGTTGCCGGCAGCAGATGCGTCCAAGCAGCCATCCGTTCAACAAGCTACACCCCTGAGCAACTACTTTGGGCTTAAGCGAGTACGCCATACAGCTGGTGTTTCTGCCAGCACTGTCGCAAAGATATACATGCTTGCCGCTGTTGCACGCCCAACTTTTAATCATGTGTATACTCCTCCTGAGCTGTGCAATTCGCTTAGCCACAGGATGGCTTGAGGTGTACACAGTTGCCCATTTAGGCCATACGCCGACTCTTTTTGCTGCCTCATCTACGAGGATTAGCGACACTTGTCAACATTCAACATATGGCCTCTAATAAAATTGACATGCACATGCCCCAAAATGCTTGTAGTACAAACTTGCGATTTATCATTGAAATCATCATTATAGTAAAAAAATTAGTGTCAGTGTTGCTACCTTTCGTCGTTTCTATTTAACTTTCTTGGATTATGCCAGCAGCACACGAAACAACATCAGATACGCATATAGACGATGATGTGCGAGCGGCCATTGCCGATATTACTGCCCATGCACCCGATGGCAGCCGTGACTGCGAGGAAGAAGACATATCCCATCTGTTTGAGCCGCTAACGAGGGCCGAGGTACACAACTGTGTTTTTTCATTGTGGTATCCAAACTTTCGGCGCGAGACAATAAAGTCCGAGATAATCAAGCCGCTAGCCCCAGAGTTCATAGACTACCTCTTAGCCGACGGCATAATGTTACCAGATCAGGACGACACGCCCGAATATAGTTGCAAGATAGAAGATCCTGACTCATCGGACGGCGAGTGGAGCGAAGATGAAAACGACAAACAGGATGCGAGTGCGTTTATCGATATTGCGAGTACCAGTGCCGATATTCGCCGGCGGATAGAGATCTTGGGCGGCAAGGTCATGCCACGTATGTGCTGGAGCGCACCAAAGGATGCGTCCTGGATGGCCATGGGAAACTCACTCGAGTGCCGCAACCCGTCTGACATCTACGTATTGCTAAAAAGCTCCGACAAGATATCCGGCGACCTGATCAATGGTCGCTACCTGCCCAAGGAGCAGCTCGGCAATATCGAGCACGAGCTAGTGCTGCGACAATGGAGCAACCTTGTTCCATCGATGGAATTCCGCTGCTTTGTCAAGAACAAAAAGCTGGTTGCCATATCGCAGATTGACTACGAGTATTACGAGTTCTTGGAGAACATGCGTGACGAGATACAGACAAAGCTTCGTCTGTTCTTTGATGAGCATGTTCGTGACAAGTTTCCTTCGGATAACTACTGCTATGATGCCTATGTTGCGCAGACTGTCAACCGTGTGTACTTGATTGACTTTGAGCCGTGGACTCCCTCAGTCGACAGTTGCCTATTCGAGTGGTCGGAGCTAGTGAAGGCTGATAGCAGCAGTGGCGATGGCCTAGGACTGAGGCTGTTCCCAAAGGGCGTCAGTGCCATGGGCCACTTTTCGGGCAAATACTCAAAGAACCGCTTCCCTGTGGAGGCCACCGATGACCAGTTCCGCGGCTCAATGGCCGAGCTCATTAAAAGCGTTGCTGCACAGACTCGTCAGCAGCAAAAGTAACTTTGAACCCTTAGAAAGCGAAATAATTTTTTATTTGGCAACAAAATGTGGTTTGCTCTAAACTGCCTTTAGACATCCTCAAACTCGTCGTCCTCGTCCAAGTTATCCAAGTCCTCGTCGGATCCCAGGTCGGCATGCCTGTCAGCCGACGAAGATCCATGAACAGAGGCAGCAGCCGCAGCAACCAGGGCCGCAGCAGCCTCGCCCGAAGCCTTCCTGAACTCGGGCTTCAGACTATAAGTCGAGACATAGGGCCCGCGCTTATTCAAAAAGGCGATATCCGCCAGCACCTCCTTCAAATATGCGGTGGGCTGTCGCGTCTCCTCCACAAGGCCCTTGAACCCCCAGTACATGTGCTTCTCAAAGCAGGCGAACAAAAGCTCCATCAGGTCCTTGCGATCCATGCGAGCCAATTTCGCGTCGCTCCCGACCTTCTTCTTCGACGTATCAAACCCGCTCGTCTGCCCCTTCAGCATACTGCGGTTGAAGCTCGACTGATTGCCAGTCTGTATCTTTCGCGCGTTCTGGTGCTGGTCCAAAACCCGCTTTCGCATAATCCGCTTATACTCATCTGTGTACTCTGGCGTCACCGTACACTCATGGTGTACGGTCCCCGTCATAGCTATAGGAACCGCCTTATTGGCTTGCGACGACGTCGGTTTGATGATCTCATTGGGATCTCGACCCTCCGAGAATATAAACATATTGCGCACCTTCTCGTTCGTCACCTGCATCCGGTACCGCTTCGGTATATCGTGGTAGTCCTCTGACTCGTTAAGCAGTATGGCTATATTGTTGCCGCTCTGGTCCGGCCGGTCATAGATACGGATCTTGCCTACTTGCACTCCGTCCTGGCGCGGCCGCTTCCACTTTTCAGCTAGAAACGTCGGCACTTTGACCAGCCACACTTTGCTCCCCAGCTCATTCATGTCCACGTCGCCTATATCGTCGTCATCTATGTTCTCTGTGGTTTCGGCGCCTGCAGCACCTGGCCGCCTTCTCGCAGCTTCGTCGTCATCGTCGTGGTAGAATTCAGGCCGATTTGATTCCTCATTGTCGGACTGCGCCATTTTACAGATTCTAAAAGTAAAAGCGATTACAAATGCCAGAAAATTGAATAGAAAAGCCTTTACAGAGCCAAAAGGTGCCTTTTCAAAAAGCAAAGAATAGAATTGCATCTCTTCACCTTTGCCACTAATGCAAACGCAAGGGGGCGTGATCCCACTGATCGGCTAATCAGTATCAATTGACTGTCACATGATAAAAGGGTCAATGGTTCCGCTTCTGCGCAAAGTAACAAAAGCACATGTCAAACGGGGGGCAATAGAGTCTAGTAGCATCGAGATAAAAGGGAAGGAGAGACACGTCAACTATTCCCACCTTCCTTTCTCTCTACTTTTGCCCACTGTCCACCCCGAAACCCCCGTCATGTCGCTTATCGATATCCCCCTAGTTAGGCTGACCCGCCCTGACCCCTCCTTCCCGGGGCTATTCCTGCTCCACCTAGACAACGGGACAGAGAACCGGATAACCCTCGAGCTAATATCCTCAATAATGAAAGCACTCGACCACGTCGACCAGTGCCTAGACAGCCTCAGCGAGCAAGACTCAGCCAAGGGCGGTGCCCTAATAACCACGGCCACAGGCAAATTCTACAGCAACGGACTAGCCATCGACGATGCCATGGAGATAGGCGATGCGTTCTACCAGCCCTTCATGAACATGCTATCCCGCATACTAACCTACAGGGTGCCCACAGTAGCGGCAATAAACGGCCATGCCTTTGCCGGCGGCTGCATGCTAGCCCTAGCTCACGACTACCGCGTAATGCGCGCTGACCGCGGCTGGATTGCGATGAACGAGGTTGATATCGGTATACCGCTGATCCCAGGAATGGCCGCCATAGTAAAGTCAAAGGTAAAGTCCCAGAGCCATCTGCGCGAGTGCCTGCTCGCCGCCCACAGATTCAAGGCCTCCGACGCCGTAGCCGCCGGCTTCGTGGACAAGGCCGTTGAAGAAAGCCAGCTCATTAACACGGCCACTCAGTACGCCAAGGCCCTGGCACCAAAGACCCGCGGCCTCAGCCCAGTGTTCCACTTGATCAAGGCCGAGATGTACCGCGACACAGTCTCAATGCTGCTCGCCGGCGGTACTTCGCCAGGCGGCTACATAGCCAAGCTCTGAAACAGCCCCCCCGTTACTACCAATAAAGATATATTCACACCATCCAGATCAATAAACGAATGATTACAGCATAGCGCCAGGGCTATCGATTCTGGTAAACTCCGCCAGGCCACTGCCGTGGAGCGCGTCCGAGATGCCAACAAACAGGCAGTTAGAGTCTGGCGAGAACGTAGCGCCAGAAGTCTCTCCCATAAACTCTATATCCTGCGCCAGCGCAAACGTCTGCGCATCGTACACGTGCACACAGTCGGCGGGCTCGGCAGCCATGAGGAACCGCCCATCGCCGCTAAATTTGACTACTCGCATAGCGCCCATGTACCCGCACAGAGTAGCCAAGGACCGCTGCGGCCACCTCACATCATAGACGCGAGCGCTCGTGTCTTGGCTGCCGGTAGCAACAAAGCGCCCATCGGGGCTGAACGAGCACGCAAACGAGTAGTCGCGATGCCCGCTTAGCCGCGATACAACAGCCCCCGGCCTCTCTCGCCGATCAAGCAACAGGCCGTCGACGCAGTCGCCAACTACGCAGTCAAGCACCCCTCCGTCGGGCATAGTCGCGCTGCAATTGACTGCCCACTCAAGGGGCACGGTGTCCACAACCTCCAGCCGCTGTACATCCAGTCGTCGCAAGAACCCGCTATTGTGTGATGCCAGGATCTGAGGCGCACCGCCACGGGAAGCACTACATGTAGCGTGGTTGACAATGTCGTTGTCCGTGTCCGTTGGCCCCAAGCTCCCAGTCACGACGCCAGACCCATCCCAGCCATCGTCGCCTGACCACAGCGACTTGAGACAATACCGGCCCTTGTAGTCGCCCGTAAACACTATCCCGCGATCCACACACATTGAGCTCACTCGGAAAGAGCGCGGCATACTCGAGCGGCCCATTACGCACTGCCGACTTCGCTGCCACGGGTTCCAGCGATGCACGCCGTCTGAATGGCAATAATACACGTCGTAGTCGCTAGTCGCACATATCAAGTCGCGCAGCTGAAAGTGGTTGATTTGCCCGCGGTACCCATCGCCCAACGACGAACACCGAAAATTATAGAATGTCGCGGTGCTGTCTACGCAGTTTGCCTGCTTGCGCACCTCTTGCACGTCGTGCTGTATGCACTGGTACTGCGGGTACACTTGCCGCCGATAAGTCATGTACAAGCTCTTCTGAATCTCGTACCCGCGCCACTGATATCCCTGCAAATCGTACCCCTTGCGCAAATCTGCTGCGGCCACCTCCTTAAGCTATTGCCATCGCAGAAAACAAAAAACATTTTCCACCTCTGATTAGCCACAAAAAGTAGTCGTAATCCGAGACGCAGGGATGTCAAACCTGGCTTACCTCAGAGGCACGCTCAAACATTTGGGCCGCGTTAGCCAAAAAATCCCAGGTGTGTCCACCAGCGCTAGTATCCACAGTGGCATAGGCTGTGTTGGCGGTAGGAGTAGCCACTCCGCTGGCCATTTGAAACGAGCCGTCGCTGGCCTCTGCCGTATCGCCAAACGTGCTCCCATTGCTGCCAACATCGGTCCTCCCGCCGTCCAGCTGCAAGCTCTCCATCGGCTCTTGAATCAGCAGCTGCAGTTGCTGGACGATATCGCCAGTGCGCTCGTCGACTGTCCCGCTATCGCTGGCCCTCACGGGACTGCCGCCGACCAAATCATCGTCGAGACGGAGTTCCAGGGAGCTGTCGCTAGCGTTGTGTGCTCTCCTGCTCATAAACCAGAGATTGGAAGGGCAGGTGTGGGAAAAGTGGGCGTCAGTGAAACAGCCACTCTCCCAGGTAAATTGCGTCTAGCTAGGTAGTCTGAGCGCTGGCTAGTAAAAAGGTTGTGTGTATGCGCCGGCCTTCCTGCTATCTTGTTCGGCTAACAGGTATGCAGACAAAGAAAGGCAGAGCTAGCTGTTTGGAGCCAAATGAAAAAAGTATAGGGATGAGAAAATGGAAATTGCAGAAAAGAAAGATATTAGAAAGCCCCCACAGATCAGTCGTGGAGGCAAGGCTAAATTGTACATACCACCACCACACACAGGCACACGTGCAGAATCGGCGGACCTGCCCAATCCAACGCAAGCATTGCTTTAGCGCACGTTTAGATGAACATTGGAACAGAAAAATTAAAGAAAAAAGTCGATAGGGCAAGAGGCTGCTACTTCCACCACTCAGCCAATGCAGAGGCGCCGCCATCCTCCTGGTCGGCCACGGCGCTGGCCTGCTCTTGGTCTACCCACTGGCGCCACTTGCTTGCGTGGGCACTCCACCTCTCGTCGTAGGCGGCCTTGGCAGCCGCATCGTTCAGTGCTGCGCGCCGCGTGTGGTTGGCATAAATATCTTCGGTACCTGTCAGGAAGCACAGCTTGTAGGTGTTAACAGCGATCTTGATTTCCAAGTTCGACCTAGAGCTGATGGCATAGTCGCACTCGTCGGCGTGCAAGTGGCGTGAGAGGTATGGCCGTGGCCGACTCTGCTGCAGCCTCGGCACGCCCTCAGTAGGTTCAAACAGTACATACGAGTCAACATAGTACGCCCAGCGCTCCTCCTCAGTCACGACCTCGTCCAAGGTAATGTCCTCGCGCCGCAACAGCTGGATCGTCATGGTCTGCGACTCGTAGATATAGTCAACGCGGAAGACGTGCTCGTCGGCGCCTACAAGAGCCTCCACCTTCATGCGGTAGGCAATGTGAGACCGCAGCGGGCTTTGCTCGTGTACGGGCGGCAGCGTCGTGAACAGATCCAAAATATCGACACTGCGAGCGTCGCTAATCAGCTGTTGGATATTCTTCGCAATCGCCTGCACTACCTTGTCGACAGTCAGGATTCGATAGGCGTTGATGCCGTACATGACACGAATGGCCTCATCAAAGCTGTTGGTCTCGAGCTGCCCCTGCAAGAACTGGTCAACCAGCTCTAGGAAGATCGTGTAGTAGTCGGTGTTCTCCAAGTCATAGTCCTTGAGTACCTCGTTTTGAGGCAAAAGCCCAAGCTTGTTAGCCACGGACTGCGCCTGCTGTGCTTGCGTAGCCTTGTTTTGGCACTCGGGCCCAAGCTCGCGCAGCCGGTTGAACCGCTCATACAGGATCTGGAAGAGCCGCATAAACAAGTAGTAGCTGCTGTTGGTGTAGAACGCCCGCGACATGCTCTTGGCTGCCAATCCGGACGATGTGAGGGATGTCGACATGTCCCAGTTGTTGGCCGGGCCGATCTGGATCCACGAGCGAGAGGATATCAGTCCCGGCGAAGAGGGCTTGCTGCCTTCGTCGGTGGGCAGGCTTTGAGCGCCTTGGGGCGCATCAGCAATAGTACTATCAGCAGTGCCGTCAACATCCATTGCTTCACCAGGCAAGTTGTTGTCAGAGCCAGCACTAGTCGGAGCTGCGGCATCGTCAACAACGTCTTTCCCTCCAACGCTGGGCGTGTTACTGACCCTTGCTGCAGATGCCGCGCCGTTGGTAGACGCCGCTGCCCCGTTGGCAGCGGGGAGTTGCTGCACACTTTGCCCTGCCTCGTCGTCACTGGCACCTGGGGAGGCCGACTCCTTAGCGCTAGGCGGCATGGGATTCTCGACTCCCAAAAGCCCCCCAAACAGCTCGTGGAAAAACTTTTCCATTTGCTCCTTTTCAGGCGGTGCAAACTGCGAGTTGTGTCTACCGACATGCGCCAAGATGGCATTGATGACGTCGGCAATGACGGTAGGAACCGAGAACTGGTACTCGAGTTGGTACCTATGCCGCAGCGCCATCGCCACCTTGCGGTTCAAGCTGCGCGCTCCGCCCTCGTCAGTCAGGCTCTGCTGCTCGCGCCGCCTAGTCTCAATCTCAGCGATCAGCTGCTTGGGCGAGATGTTTTTACGATCAACCGACTTGAACGTCAGGCCTTGATGGTCCAAGGCGCGATAGTAGTTCTTGGCATCGTTTTCGCGCCACACCTTGGCGCACTCACGCCGCTGCCGCCGCCACTCCTCGTCCTTCTGCTTCAGCCGCTTGAGCACGATAGGAACCGCCACCGACGGGTGCGTGTGCATGGCCTTGATAATCTCCATGGTGCGACTCGAATCGTAGACTTTGCGCAAGGCGCGTCGAGGCAGCGCTTCCGACATGCCCCAAAAGTTCTCAGGCAAAGTCAGCTGTGGCAGCTTTTCGGGATCCATCTGCTCGATCTGCTGTGCAATAGGTGTGAGCTGACGAATGACCGACAAGTTTGTGTCAATTTCAATGTCCATCTCGTGCCTGTCTTCCTCGCTGCGGAACATAGCCTCCTCGAAATGGTTCTTTTTGTGAAACACAAACTCAGTGTCCTCTGAAGCCCAGGTCGGGTGCGACGCCCACCGGTCGTTCAACACCTCGTAGCACATGGCGTCACGCCCAGAGCAGCGCGACTGAGCAATCGACTCAGGCAAGAGGCGATAGCTCGGACCATAGTTCTTGTACAGCGACAGGTTGATCTTGGCGCGCGGCGGGCGCATAGTCTTGGCGTGCTCTTCGGGCGTCATGTAAGCCCGGGGCTCGGGGCCAAGAATCGACTCCATGATAGCCTCATCGCCCGACCTAACGTCTTCCATCGCCAATTGCTGCTCGTCAAACCCAACGAACTGCTTGAACCATCCAAAAAGCTCCATGTCGTCGCCAATGAAGCTCTCAGCGCGATCAACCAGTGTTTTGGGGTCTAAAACTTGCTGGTTGTACAAGTTCAGCAGCTTGAGGAATTCGTTATAAGCGCTAGGCTGGCCAATAAAGCGCTTGACGCGCTCGAAGAAGGCTAGTTCATCTGCTGTTGCCGTTGCGGGGTTGATGGGCTGCTGTATAACCGCTATCGGCGTCCCTGCCTGGCCGTACGCGCCCGAGGGATCAACAATGCCTTCGACCTTTGCAGTCTTGCTACGCCGCTTTGTAGAGGCCGACCCAGGTACTTGTGCAGTGCCCGACATCATGGCCCGACGCTTGCGCCCGCTTGAAGATGTCGCACTGATAGCCTGAGCAGTAGCTCCAGCAGCTAGCGATGCTGCAGCGGCACTTGCAGTCGGTGTCGTAGACACAAAGGGATCAGCTCCATGACCAGTGGTGCTGACTGGCGTAAAGTTGCCCACTGGTGGCAACCGTGCTCCAGCCATTGACTCTGGGACGCCGCCCATTCCATGCTGGCCAGCGACTGACTGTCCCTGTGAGGCCGATCCATCCACAGGCCGTGCATACGGTGCGGCTGCAGAGGGCGAGCCAGCCGACTGGCTTTTATCAGGCAAAAACTGCTTAAACTCGTCTAGCAGATCCGGCGCTCCCGCAAACAACACTTGTACTTGGGCATAGACCTCTTGTATCGGACGTGCCTCCTTCTGATATGTCTGGAGAATCTCTAGGAACTCCTTATAGCGGTCAGGCTCGGCCGCAAACCGCATCTTGATCTTGTTGACGTAGTTGATGGCATGGTTAAACTCCATAGCCATAGGGCGCGAGCGCTGAGCGGGTGCCATGTTCGGCGAGCCTGCAGCACTGGGAGAGTGGGCTGATATCTGTCCGGTTGCAGAAGCCAAACCCGAGCCGGCGCCCTGTAGATACTGAGACGCGCCAAGCGAAGTACCTGTTGCACCAGGCACAGCCAGCGCCCCACCAGCAGTGTGGGCAGAGAGGGTAGGCGACTGCATCTGGTGAGTCTGTGCACCAGCAGAGGGAGCCCGCCTTGGGGGATACTGCTGATGAGGCTGGCTAGAGTTTCCTCGATTCCCAGCTGGTAAGTTAGATCCTGGAGGCGGAGACTGTGGCATAGGTGGAACATTCGCCGGAGGGGCGCCAGCGGATGGGCGACGGTTCACATCCGACATAATAGTGCCACTAGGTGTAGTGACGCGCACGCCTTCGCGGGGGTCGTCAGAGCACTCGATGCGATATCCGGGCGGCAAAAAAGTGTTGAATCCCTGGATCAGGCTGGGACATCCATGGAACAGTCGAGACACGCGGTCAATCACGCCAGGAGTATCAATTGCGTGGCTCTTGAACTCCTTCATAATCTCCAAGAACTGGTTGTACACCTCTGGCCTGTCCTGGAACTGCGACTTCACCAAATCAAGGTAGCTTAGGGCGTCGCTGACATTTAGCTGACGCTCCCTCGCATCGACCTGTGGCCTTGCTGGCTCGCTGGGCGCCTCCGCAGCCGCCGCCGGTGCCACAGTAGATCCATTTGCAGCGGCAGGCTGAGTAGATGTAGCAAGTGGCGCAGCAACCACGGATGAGGGTCGGGCATTGGCGCCTTGATGAGCACTGGCTGCTGAAGCGGAGTGTGCAGCCATCGCAGCTGGAGCCCTGGACGCTGCCGCAAAATGCGGGCTAGCCACAGACATTGCACCAGGAACACTAGGCGGTGCCATATGACTGCTCGACGGGCGTGGTGCCGGCTGGGACAATTGCAAGACAGAAGTACCCTGAGTTGATGATGTGCGCTGCAGTCTGGGCGATTGGATCTGGCGCGATGGGGGCACCGAAGATGTGTGCTGGGAGTGCATTGGGGGTGACTGCATAGAAGGTGGCCCTGCTCGAGGGCCCTGCGACGTCATGCTGGGAGGCGGGAGAACGCGTGAAGCGGGAGCCTGTGTCGAGGAGTATGGCGCAGCAGACGCTCCTGGCATATCGTGTGCTACAGCCATCGGGGGTGGCCCATGCAAAGGAGACGACACTTGCTGCCTGATAACATGCTGCTGTTGCGACTGTTGCTGCTGCTGTGACACTTTTATAGGCGGGATGGCTGCAGTGGATGTGCTGGTGAACGTGGGCGATCGCACGTACGGGCTAGTTAAAGCTGGCAATGTGCTTTGAGTGCCTGAAGATGGCCCAGCACCAACCGGTGCCGAGCCAAAAGCAGGGTTCGGGGACATGCCTGAAGACCCAAAGGTAGCCTGCGCGTGGGACGTCAGAGGCGTAGAGGCGGAGCCCGGATAACTACCGGTTCGCGTTGGAGCATGCGATTGACCAGCGCTGTTGGGTGACGAGTGTGACATTGATGGAATAAAAGCGCGAGAACTGGACCCAGTCGAGGCCACGTCCGCTTTGGGCGACATCGTACTACGTAATCGCAGGACACACAACAAAAATGACACAGCTTAGAACATGGTTAAAAAATCACTGCGAGCGCCACTCGCAATCAGCTGGACCGACAAGCGCAGCTGACATCAAAGGATTAGGGGGCGCGATGATGGTGTTCAGTTCGGGGAGCAACAGTAGCCAACTTCCAAGCATGCAGTATCATGCGCATAGAAGCGCGTTGAAGACCAGCTCCTCGCTGCTGATGATACCTCATCTGGCTCCCTGTGGAGTTCAGCCAATAACCCATGCATTTCTGCAAAATACAAGAGCCTGTGTAACTTACCTCTGAATGGGTGGGAGCTGGTTAGCCGACCCAGGCGCTGGAAACCGGTGTTGCGCTGTGCTAGCTGGAGCAGATCCAGTAGCTGCTGGGCCAGCACCGGTGGCTCCGCGCGAAGGAAGGCCGGGCTGCTGAGGACCCGAGGGGCCTTTGGCCCAGCCTCTCGTATCGCCGTTTTCCATACCTCGCTACCTGGCCTTAGAGTATCAGCAAAGTACGGCTTATCTTTGGTGGGAGCGCAGTCGAGGGCGAATCTAAGGCTCAAAGAGAAATGAAGCAAAAGCTGGCAATGAGCAAAGATAAATTAATAAATGAACGAGGATAAGGGGGAGAAAAAAAGCAAAGCAGAGCGATTGGCGTTGAAGAGAAGAGAGCTCTTTGATGGGGGGAAAGGAAGGAACCTGCGCAAAAGAAAAATGGTGGGGGAGAACACGTCGCCCAAACGGTGTTGTTACTAGCGCTCCTCAGCTCAACGAACGAGGAGTCTGCACGATTGCCTACGTGTGGGCCCAAAAAAGGGACATGCCTCCAGCCTTGTCCGCCCCCAGGAGCTTTCACGTTTAGAGGAGGTGCGAACTGTGGTTTCAAAACAAAAAGTGGCACCGACGCGCCAATGTCCAGCTTACATCATGGGAGCCAAGAGCTGACAATGGGTACCAGAAAACCTCTAGGCTCGCTTTACTGTCCAAGACGGCGCCGCCATGGACACACAAAGAGGCAACCAACGGCTCTTACCTAGCTGAGCGCAATTGCGTCTGAATCTTCACCTCGAGACAATAATTTGACAAGCGAGCGTTTATAAATTCAAAGCAAATAGTGGATAGCTTTACAGAGCGAAAAGGAACGTCATTTGGATATTATTCACTTCCCCTGTCGCCCCACCACTTCGCGAAACCGCAAAAAAAAATGCTTCACAAGCAAAAAAAATTCTAGCGAATCGCGTTGTCAGAACACCCAGGCTGGGGGGTGTCATGCAGGGGTGTCGTCACAGCTCGATTGGCTCCCGTACATCCGCGGTTCGACTCGTATTAAGCCTACAGGCCGAGTCGCTCGCTGACGGACATCTGCTGGCGCCGCTGCCGCTCTGCTCCGTGTCCGTCAAAAGCCACTTGGCGAGCGCCACCACGTCCCGGCACGGCAGGGCCGGCAGCAGCAGCAGTGCCCCTGCTACCGCCATTACCAGGCGTCGCTGGCAGCTTGCTGCTCTGTACACGATTAAGCAGCTCTCGCTGCATCGTTGCCAGCTCATCAACGTCCTTGTGCGTAACTACTATCGATGCTGGCGGGTGTCTGAGCATATTGACTAGGAGAGTTTTTTATAAATGAGTTGTTTTGAAAATCAGGGCCAGCGCGTTGTGCCCAAAGCGGCATCTTGATTTGGCAAAACTGTGGTATTAAAGTCCCGTATGGGCACAGAAAAAGAAGTCTATTAAATACAAAATTGGGTGTGAACGCAAGTTACTCGGCCACGACAGCCGCAAATTTCACTTGCTTGGCCGGTCTAAGTCGATCTGCTCCAGTTTCACCTAGCGAAGCATGGCTGCCAGCCTTGCGCCCAATGCCAAGGATGCCAGCATAGCGACATGTCTGATGACTGCGCACTGCAGGCGCACCACCGGGGCCCTCGCAATCAGACGACTGCGAGTGCAACGTGGCGTTTTCATCAGACACTGGCGTCAAGTTACCTGTGCAGCCACGAGCCGCTGCCTGCTCGGTCATATTGGGCGTCGACGACGCTGACGCTGTGCCGCTGCTGCTATTGCCGGCCACAATCACCTGCTGGCACATCTCGCTGATGGCTGCAGCGGCGCTAGAGGCCTCAGCGCCGCTTGACGCCTCAATCAGCAGCGGCGCAGCCTTGAGCCGCAGCAGCCGCCCGCGCTCGCCCGCAGCCTCAGCCATCTGCCCGCCCAAGCCTGGTGCGGGCGCAGCCGAGTACCACTGCAGCAGCGAGGCTTTGTCGACCAGCTCGTTGTCGTAGAGCATGCGCAGCAGCAATGCGTGCTTTGCCAGTCGCACATCGCGGTTGGCTTCCGATAGCTGCTCTAGCTGCTTGAGCACGGTTACTTGGTCCTCCGGAATCGAAATGAACGAGTGCATCAACTTGATGATGCGCAAGACGACTTGAGATGACGAGTGTGCCTCACTACGGACATGCTTGGCCAGCGCCGAGGGTGGCAGCGAGGCCTCGACAGCTGTTGTCGGCAGTATGGTCTCAGCAATTCGATACAGGCATTCGATAAAGGCGCACAGCACAGATTGATGGTTGGACGAATATCGGTCAGAGAGCGCTTCAATGTTATGCATCATGAACCCCAAGCTCAGTCCCCCACGAGCTCCTTGCTGCAAATGCGACGATGCTCGACACACAAACTTGGCTATGCGCTGGTCAGCCGGCAGCGAGGAAATCAGCTCCAGCTCTCGCTCGTCGACTGACTTTTGGACTTCTTCGGACAGCAGCCCACCGCTATCCGTGTCCCGGCCGCGAATGGCATCCCAGACGCCCTGGGATTGCCACTGTTCATCAAACACGGCAAAGTCGCCTCCAGCCACATCTGAATGATGGAAGCTGTCCTCATCCGAGCGGGCTGCTGCTACACCCTCGTAGCCATCGGCTGGTATGTCATCAATATCTGCGGCAATACTCAGCACGCCAGTTTGGGCGTAGTAGCGGCCAAAGACTGCTTGGGCTGGATCGACGATAAGGCCGTCATCCACGTCCTGTTTAGCACATTGTCGATTTGGCAGCTGCTCATCAGCATCATCGTCACTCTCGCTATCACCACCACCATCAGTATCACTGTCGGTATCCAGATCTCCCTCGCTGTGCTCAGAGTCGACCATATGTACAAATACTCTGCTGAACGTGATGCCATCGTAGTCGTCCTTGGAATAAGAATCCGAGGCGTACTCAAGGCCATCATCGTCAGTCACCCAGCTTGCCTCCGACTGCACGTCGTCGTCGTCGTCGTCGTCGTCACCGCCAGAATCGCCAGAGTCGGTATCAGAATCAGTGGCAGAGTCGTGAGCATCTCCAGGCAAAAACTCAACTCCCAAGTCGCTTTGCAAGAACGACTCAGTTCCAGCTGATGCCGACAAGCATGCAGTGTCAGAGACAGTGCGGCGAATAGACAGTGGCGACAGACGACCCCCAGCCTTGGCGGCATTCATCACTGGCGAGGACTCATTGGATGCTGACACTTTTTTACCGGCAGAAACGCGCGCACGACTAGAAGAGGCCAAGGTTGAGAACCCCGGGTGAAAGGCATAATCGCCGTCGCTTTCCGACTCGCTGCTGCTTTCGCATTCCGACTCGTCGTTGCAACTACGGTCAGCACGGTCCTGATACTCTTGGACAAGCTTTTCCATGTCCTCTTCGTGCTTGCGCTCCAGCGATTTGAGTTGTGTAGTTTTAGACTGCCGCTCGGCCTGCAGCATCTCTTGGACCTCAGAGTAGGCCTCTCTGATAATCTGGTTAGTGAGCTCGAGCTTGCGGATGCGCCGCAACAAGAGCTGGTTGACATCAAGCAAGCGAGCATCAACAGCAGCAAGGTCTTCCAGGGTGGGGGCCGACGGCTCGTCAATGTCCGAAGCAGTGGAGCTGGGAGGAGCAGAGAATTGGTGAATCTCAGCCGCGGTGGCCGAACTTTTCCCAACTGCCACAGCATGTCGGAAATCGCTTGAATAAGGGGGGGGAACGCCTGCATGTGGCGCACCTGTGGCGCAGCCGATGTGGCTCAGCGATTCCTCCAGCGGTAATTTGGCGGGCACTGCGCTCTTTTGGCCCAATGTTGGTGGGTGTAGCGGTGGCATCCGGAGCAGCATACTCAATGTGCCTACACTTTTGGTGCGCCAGGACATCGACTGCCAACTGCGCACAGTAGCGATAGACGAAGTAAAACAACAGCGGCTCGTACAACAGGCGCAAGCGCAAGTACACAAGGTGCAAGACCTGTCATTTTTATTCAGGTCGAACCCATACGTGTCTCCAGGTTCGGTCGAGTCGTCGCTCTCAATAGACAAAGATTGCTGTGGCTGTGTGAGCGGGGGATTGGCTGTAACGCCTGGCACGCTGCCACTTGCTGGGCTTTTGCGGGCGTGAACGTAGCTGCGTGCGCCAGTTCCATCGAGAATGGCTGCTGTAATCAGACACTCGTCACTCAAGCTGGGCATAAACAGCGATGGAATAATTAGCTGAGTCAAGTCCACGACAAAGTCAAGCGCCGACTGCACAGGCGCAGGAATAATGTTGCAAGAGGCGAGAGCGTCGCACATGTTCTCCCTAGACATAGCTATGCCCCTCTTCGGCTGTGGCGTGGTGGTGGCTCGTGGAATCCCGCTATGAGCAGCACCATCGTCATCGCCCCAAAACGAGTCGGTATCGGCAAGCTGGTAGCTGGGTGGATGCATTTGCTGCAACGAGGCGGACCCAGCCGACTGTGTCTCTGGGTCCATGTTGTGTGCAGAGTTGCGCGTGCTGAAACAAAACACGAATTATAGTGACTAGAGAGCTAGCGAATGGGAAAAGTAAATCCAGCGCAAAAATAGGGAATAAAAACTAATAAAAAGGGTGTTCGTTCGCGAAAAGAGCAGGGCGGGTAGCGCTGGGCAAAGTCTCTCTTTGAGCCAGTCTAAAAGAGATTCGAGAGCAAAAGAAGAGGAATTTCTAAAAAGGCAAAAGGAAAGCAAGAGCAAGCGAGCGGGCGCGTAAAAAGGCGGCAAGGAGCTAAGAAAGGCACGAGCTAAATTCGCCTGATTCAAAAATGGCGCGCGTATTAGTAAGAATAAATTAAAATTGACAAATGCCAAAAAGAAAGAAATGCACTGTGCTTGGGCAGGCAAGCGGATAGGCGAGAAGGTTAGTCACATTTCCCCCAAAGATTTCTCCGCATGCCTAGCCACTCACAATCACAATGCCCAATGCACAATCAAGTGGTGCTGCCTTGCGTGAGAATATGCGGCCAAGCATATCGATGCTAGTCGCAGATTATGAAATGAAAGGACACAATGTCGCAGCCGCTCTGGGGCCCGCAGCTGCCAGACTAGACGGTTAGTTTGTAGAAATGTGCAATAGTAGCCATGTTTAGAAACATTGCAAGAGAATTATAAATGGCTATATCTTGGTCCAGAGGCGCCGACTCACACACATGCGTAGGGCAAAGATGCTGACCGTTGCTACAAAGTAGATGCCGCCGCAAAGCAGCGCCACAGTGCCATATCCGCCGCCATTCTGCCCTAGTTTCTCATAGAATACTCTTGCCACTACGGGCGCCGCCGACGTTGTCAAAACCATGCCAATGCCCAGCAGCCCGACATTATTGGCTAGCCCATTCTGCCCAAACAGCGTCACCGAGCACAGAGGCACCATTAGCGTCAAGCTGCCGGCAAACAAGCCAAATGCGCATGCAAACACCATCATCACCGTAAACGACTTTGCCGGGAACCATAAAAGCAAGCAAGAGAGCGTTACCAGCAAGTGTGTTCCCAAGAACATGTTGATGTTCCCCGCAAAATCCGCCACATACCCAATGGCGATCCGCCCAATAATGGTAGCTCCATTCGCCACTCCAGTAATCAGTGCCCCTTGCTCGCTACTAAGTCCTATTCCAATTGAAAACACTGGGAGGAAAAACAGCACTACGTAAAACGCGGCCTCGGCCAGCATCACCGCCACATTCAAGTACCAAAACTCTTGCGACCGAAGCACTCCGCCTGTGCCGCGCACATCTCGAACGCCAAAGCTACGTACTGACATGCGCTTCTTGGCCAGGCTGCTGGCCTTGTGCTCGCTCAGATTGTCTCCCATAGATGACACGGCATCAATGCTGTCCTCGTCCTCCTGGTCAAACAGCTCGTCAGGCTTGCTCGCCATGCCTAGGCTGACCACTGATAGCCCGGCAGCTAGAGCCAGACCCAGGATTTTGACTGACCCAGCCAGCTCGTGTGTGTTGATAAGGAACCGTGTGAGCGGCGCCAGAACTAGTCCGCCCACTCCCGACCCTGAGTGCACCAGGCCTATAAAAAGCCCTTGGTTTTTGCTGAACCATGATGTGGGAATCGTCGACACAACTATAAATATCGTGCCGACACCCGCGCCGGTTAGCACGCCCTGTGTGAGCACAAGCTGCCATACCTATGAAAAGTGTAAAGAGAACGCTTTAACCTTGAGCTTCATCTTTGTTAGTATTGGCAAGTCTGGCTACATTGCTTGCTCCAAATATCTGCAACACGTTTTCAAGCAATTTGCGCCTGACATGAAGTAGGCATTTTTACCTTTGTGCAAAAGCCAGCTGTAAACAGACCCGTGCCGACCATTAGCGCGCCAATAAATGTGGTCAGCCCCATGCCCAGTCGCTCGCACAGTGCTCCAGCAATGGTCGTAAAGAGATAGTTGGATGCCAAATGAACGGCGCCAATGGAAATAGCCGGCGATACAGACCCTTTAGCACCGGTTTTGTTGTTGCTGTACAAGTTCTCATACTCCTCTTCAAACACGCCGTAAGAGTTGGTCAGCCCAGGGCCCAAGAACATGCCCGTAAACGACGCTAGTACGACCAGGCCTGCCGCCGCATGTGGGTGTGCGAGGCTGAATGGCTTTGAGATACCCACTTGTGGTAGCCGACCAAGCACTTTCTTGATATAATTCATTGCCTGCATCGTGAATGCGTTGGTACTCTACAGAGCCAGGACCATGTGCGTGTCAAATATTAGAGAGGGCTCTATCCGATATTAGCAAGGTGCTACCTGCAGAGATAGATGGATGGGATGATGGGTGCGATACTCAAATGGTGCCTAAAATGTAGCAAATCTACAAAGGTATCCGTGCCTACTTTAGTCTTGCCAAGCGTCTTTAGTGCGTGCGTTATAGACTCTATTTTCAGCTGTCAAGAGCGTATTAATAATGCAAATCACAAAAAGTGCATAGGAAAAAAAAGAGCAGCACAAGGATACTTTTTTTAACTCGGGCTGCTCCAGCCACAGTGGGCTTGCGTGGCTAGTTTCTACTCTTTGCCTAGTGCTGTGAGAGGCGCGCAGGAACCGAATCCCCCACGCATTCTTGAAGCCTCGTTCATCACACACAGCCTGCAAGGATAAAGAAAAAAGCCGTAGGTTCTCAAAATACTGGCGCCGCCGCTGCTTATTCCCTCCAAAGCGGCTACGGCTCTAACATTACGTAGTTAAAGCATTCATCCCTACTCTGAGAATCAGGCAAGGACAATGACCGAAAAAGACCTATGCCGTGCGTTTCTCTACTTTGAAGCACTTTCAGCCACTCGTATCCAAAACAGCGACCAAGGAGTTCCACCTATGTCGTGGGCCAATCAGCTCCTCTACGGCGTTGGCCGCTGGCACTGTATGGCCTTGCCAATAGTAGTGTGAGTACTATGAAGCTGCAACTGCCCTCCCCACTTTGGTCGCCGCGCATGCCCTAGCACACAACAATGTGGCTTGCGTATCCAAGCTGTCAGAACAACTGTGGATGGAATGAGCACCGGATGATGTCATTGTGGCAAACACAAATATTGGTTGTTACTGCCATTCCGCGCGGGTGGCCATGCGCAATGCATGGCCAGCTAGCCATATTTTGTCAGCAGTACCGTATTTCCTTTCAGGAAACCCTGGCTGACTATGAAGCAAGACAAAACATGAGCTTAAAGTCACATTTTACTTTGGACGCTTAAGCAATAGCGATTGACAGCGTTGGCTTCAAAATCTTAACGGGGTGCTCATTGTCTCCGTTTTGCATATGTAGCGTTGAAAAATGTAGTCCTCGGGAATCACCCTGGGAATGTGGCCATTTACAGTGAGCAGGGAGGTGTGGGTGGTTTCTATTCACTTCGGCTTTCATCTCCAGCAAATAAAGCCATCTACGATATGTTAGCGTCATAACAGTAGACGCCTTTTTGAATCGTTTTTTAATCGCTAAAACCCACGTAACTCTTTCAATATATTTAGAACTGCACCAAAAACGTGCTACCAGTGCTGAGCTCATCAGCCTGGCCCGACAAGTGCGACTTTGCCTTGGCATAGTGGGTTTTGAATCGCGTCAGCTCCTCGCGCGCAATGCGCTGGGCGGTCTCCAAGATCTCGGCGAGAAGAGAGGGTGGGAAGCCACGGAGCATGCCGCCTTTCTGGATGGCGCATATCTCCATTGCAGGCGACACGGCGACAGTAAGCCTAGCCTGCGTGACGGCCTCTTCCTGCTCAGAGGCGTCAACGACATAGCGCTTGCCTATCTGGCTGAACGTCACGGAAATCGGCAAGTTCTCGGCACCCTCCAAAGGCGTTAGATCTTCTGGATCATCGACGACATCAAACTCTGCCTGCATATTGCCCATCTCGTCGCCAATAGTCTCTACAACCACGCGAGGTAGACTGGTCGACATTAGCGCCGCTCGTGTTGCCCACACTAGTGTGTCGATAATATTTCCCTTAATATCCAAGACCAGCGCATCAATGTGTAGCACCCAATATGCCTGCTTAGGGATGATGCACAGTTTCTTTAGATCCAGGCCGCTCTGTGGCCCGTTAAGAATGCGGTCTAACAATTGTGTAAGCTCGACGTTAATCTCTTCGGCTCCGCGCCCCTCAAATTCTTGTGCTGCACTAGGCGAGCACTCGACGTTGCACACAATAGATCCTGTGTCATCTGCCTCGCCTGGTGTCCACGAGCTAACCTCAGCCTTAACACCTACCAATACGTCGGTGCCAACACCAAGGTTTCCGATCCGACACCGAGCGCTGCCGTTCGCCTGAGAGATCATGCCTGTGCGCAGGGATACCTCGCGTCGGTCCAGGCTACCACGCCCATCGGCCCGGAATCCGCTTTCGATGCCTCGAATGATGTAGTCTTGTTCAGCTGGTGACAAGGTCAGGCTAGCCATCGCGGTTAATTCGGCAAAAGCTAGGTGGATGAAGTAACAGATAATAGAGAAGCAGGCTAAATGTGTAATTTCATTAGATGTTTTTTTTCTCGCAAACTTGGTGTTGATTCACGATCAACATCATTTCTGGTTTGGGCTTTGGGGGCATGCACGTGACATTTATTGTTGTGGGCGTCATTCCTTGACAAGAGTAGGCGAAGCGACGACAATGATAATGATGGTGATAAAGTCGTTTTATTGGAACCCTTTAGTGAGTAGGCGAAACGACAAATATGGATGCTCAAAAAAGAGGCAGCGAGAAGGCGAGAAATATGTGAGGGAGTCACTTGATGCAACTGAATATCGGCCCTTGTTACACAAACCAAAAAAACCCGAAAGACCAACATTCACCCGGGCCCAAATCTACCACGGCACAGGCGGCATTTGCGGCTAGGCAATGCGCTGTCGATCAGCAAATACACCAATGCCGTTGCATTAGCACAATACATCGTGCGAGTAGCAAGCAATGGCTGATCGATGCCAACCTTGCCGTTGCCGTCAATGACACACACGTGCAGGAGTAGCAGGAATGTCGAGAGCCAAGCATGTGATAAGCATTTACATGCAAGTGCATTGCCACAGATATACGCAATTTGTAAACTACGAACGTGCGAACACACTTTAGAGCAATGGGTGATCGTGTAGAGCCTTGGTGTTCACTCTACAAAAGCAGAGTCACATGTGGGAAAAAAATGTTCAAAAGATAACCCACAGAAGAGCAGCTGGCAAGTTCATCAAAAACCAGGCGCCAAATTGAACTATCGTGCAAGCCACAGAAGAGCCAGAAAAGAAGAAAGTGGCCCAAAGCAGAAACCATGTTTCCCGACAAGTGCTTTTTTTCGTGCGACGGATATTGATCATCAATGTTCTTTACTTCAAAATGTGCGTGGATTGACAAATTGTGATCTACGCGCTTGGTGTGCAAAGAAGAAGGTCTTTGTAGCAAGCTCTAGCAACCGCATCCAACAGCTACAGTGAGTGCCTCCAATGCATACAGACAGTCAGACCATTAGCACTTTTCCGCCAGTCTCTCCAGGCCGAGAGATACCCGCGCACTCAATTTGAGGCTTTGTGACGGTATATAAAGCAGGCTAGCAAAGAACACCCGCCTTCCACTTCTCGATCCATGTTCAAATCAATCAGTTGACAACACCAAACACAACACACCTACTCCCCATATCACTTAATAACGGGTATTTTGATACTTATTTAATGCCTTCTTTCGAGCAGATCCAGCTTGAGCGTGGCTCAGTTTCATCTACTTTTGCCGTTGCTACTGCTCACGCGACTTTGATTAGCAACTTAGCCAGCACGTTTAGAGCTGATTCGGCAGAGTCTCTTAGCGCCATCGAGCTTCATGCCGCTTTTATCCAGCATTGCGTTGAGTGTGGCAGCAGTGAGGCTGCGCTCGCTGCCTTTGATGCCTTTTGCCTGACCTACGGTACGGCCACCAGCGACATTCACGTTGTCGTTCAGGCCCAGGGGCTGGACGAACACGCTGCTCGGCGCGTGCTCAAGGGCTACTTCTCTGCTTGGCCAGTATTAGGTCGTCATCGCGATTCATTGCCCACTCGGCCCGCTGCTCCAATGCCAGCACTGTTTATCCCAGGGTCAGCTAGCCTGATGGCCATGTTCGGCGGCCAGCTTGGCGCGGAAAACTATTTGGACGAGGCCGAGTGGCTGCTCGACGTCTATCGCCCGCTGCTGCTAGGCTTTGTGTCTCACATGTCTGCTTTCTTGCATCGCGAGTCGCAGGATAAGCGTATCTCGCGTATGTACCCTCAGGGCTTTGATGTTCTCCGCTGGCTCACTACGCCTGGTGCGGCTCCCAGTGAGGCATACCTGCAGTCATCGCCCATTTGTATGCCGCTCTATGGCTTAATTCAGCTTATGCACGTCATCGTTCTATACAAGACCCTTGGGATCTCTCCCGGCGACTTGGCCAGGCACTTTAAAGGTAAGCTGCATCTGATACCTGCAACCGTGCTATAGACAAAGCAAGTTGAAGGCACTAAGCACTAAAACCTCACACTCATGCTCTACATTGATCTACTGACTATAGTCGCTGTCGGCCATAGCCTGGGCATTGGCATTGCCGCTGCCTTTTCTACCCTCTCCGACGAGCAGTCATTCTACGGTACTGGCGAAAGGATTCTTGGTATCCAGCTGCTAGTAGGTGCCCTCCCGCAGCTTCACTACCCAATCCACCGCCTAGCCCTCTCGGCGACCGATGACGCATTGCAGGATATGAGCGGAGAGCCTCGTCCTATGCTCTCGGTTCATGGAGTTGCCAAGCCGGCGCTGGAGCAGCTTCTTGCCAAGTTTAACAGCCGGTGGTCGTCGCCAGATGATCATGCATACCTTGCTGTGACCAACTCCTACGACCGGTTCCTTGTGGCAAGCCAAGCAAAGTCGGCAGTCGAGTTGGCAGAGTTTCTGCGCAGCGAGTCAGCCGATGCCGACGAAGACCAGTCTCGTATTCCCTTTCCCAAGCGCAAGCCGGTGATTGCCGCTCAGTATACGACCATTTCGGTGCCTTACCATAGCATTTTGCTCGAGCGCGCGGCTGGCGAAACACATACTGTGGCTGTCGAGAAGGGGTGGGTTATTCGCTCGGAGGATATGCAAATTGCCGTGCGTGCTGGCGACGATGGCCACGACATCCGTTTAGAGGCCGATCTAACTCGCTACCTCGTCGACAGCATCTGCGTGCTCCCTGTAAATTGGCCGCAGGCCACTCAGTATCCTGGCATCACGCACATTGTTGACTTTGGGCCCGGCGGCCTCAGCGGCTTTGGCTCTATAGCCTACAGGAGCATCGAGGGAATGGGTGTTTCTATCGCCTGCACTGGCGTGTTGGTTTCCCATGGCTCCAAGCCGTACTTGGGCTCCAAGGCCGATCTCTACAAGGCCAACTTGGCGGATATCACGGCTGCTCCTAACTGGAAGGCAGAGTTTGGGCCCAGGTTGGTTCGCGCTGCACACAATGGCGAACTCCAGATCGACACGCCAATGTCTCGCGTCCTAGGTGCGCCGACGGTCATGGTTGCTGCTATGATGCCGACGACGGTCAATGAGCACTTTATTGTCGCTGTTAACAACGCTGGCTACCACACCGAGCTAGCCGGCGGCGGTATAATCACTGAGCCTGACTTGGAGCGCAGGATCAACAGCCTCGTAAAGCTGTCCCAACCCGGGCAGGGCATCACGCTCAACTGCATCTACATTGACCAGCGCCAGTGGAGCTTCCAGTTTCCTGCCCTGCTACGCATGCGCTCCCAGGGCGTGCCCATTGCTGGCCTGTGTATTGGCGGCGGCGTCCCATCTCTCGACAGCGCCACAGCTATCATTAACTCGCTGCGCTCGGCTGGGATCCGTCATGTATCCTTCAAGCCAAATGCTGCCAGCGCCATTCGAGACGTCGTCAACATCGCCAAGGCCCACGCCGACTTTCCCATTGTGCTACAGTGGACGGGCGGCCGGGCAGGCGGTCACCACTCGTTTGAGGACTTTCACCAGCCCATTCTGGAAACCTACGCCGCCGTGCGCACTTGTCCTAACATTGCGCTTGTGGCTGGGTCCGGTTTTGGCGATGCTGATGGCTCGCTGCCTTACATTACGGGTGACTGGAGCGTTGCATTTGGTCGCGCCCCCATGCCATTCGATGGCATTTTGCTTGGGACGCGAGTCATGGCTGCCAAGGAGGCGGGCACAGCGCAGGCGGCAAAGGAGCTGATTGTTGCGGCGCCTGGCTTGAGCGATTCCGAGTGGTACAAGTCCCTTGATGGTATCGAGGGAGGAGTGACGACTATTGTCAGCGAGTATGGCGAGCGCAACCACTCTCTTGTCACCAGGGCAACCGTGCTTGTCAAGGAGCTGAGGAATACTATTCTCAGCCAGCCTCGCGAGAAGCACGCTGCGCTGCTGCTGGCCCGCAAGGACGAGATTATTGCCCGCCTCAACAGCGACTACCTGCGGCCGTGGTTTGGCCGCAAGGCATACGGGCGTGTGGTGGATCTGGAGGAGATGACTTACGCTGAGGTCATCGGTCGCTTGGTCGAGCTCACGTACGTCAAGCACCAGAAGCGCTGGGTCCACGAGTCGTATCGCCGACTGGTTTTTGAGTTTGTTGCCCGTGCTGAGCGCCGTCTAGGTACTGACTTGCCCGAGATGTCAATCATGCCAGACCTTCAGGGTGTGCCTCCACTCGAGCTCGTGCAGTCGTTTACGGAGAGATACGCTGATGCCAACTCTCAACTGCTGCATTCTGAGGACGTTCAGTACTTTGTCGCTATCTGCAAGCGCAGCGGTCAGAAGCCAGTTCCATTCATCGCTGTATTGGACGCCGACTTTGGTCGAATGCTTATGAAGGATAGCTTCTGGCAGTCTGAGGACTTGGACGTAGTGCCTGACCAAGACCCACAGCGGATTGCTATCCAGCAAGGCGTGGTCTCCACTCGCTTCTCGACCACAGTCAACGAGCCGGTCAAGGACATCCTGGACGGCGTTTACCATGGCCATATTGCCGCCTTGCTTAGCCGCAACTACGGCGGCGATACTGCGAGTGTTCCAGTTGCCTCGCATGTCAGTACTCAACTTCAAGCCATGACGTTGCCAACGGGTGTTCTCGCTAATATCACGGACACACTGCGCACATACGAGTTGCCCGACGCTCAGGACCAGCTCCCGAGTCTTGATTCATGGCTCGACGCCCTTGCTGGCCCGACTGGTAGCTGGCTGCGCGCCTTGTTGACTACGCCTGTGATTGTCGAGGGCTCTAATTATGTCAACAACTATATCCAGCGTGCCTTGCGCCCTCGCCCCAGCCAGCGCGTTACTGTGCAATTGGACAGTCGTCAACCCCAGTCGCTAGCTATTACTGACAGCCATGGAAACGTCGACCTTACAATTGAGCACCTGGACGGTATTATCGAGCTAAATATTTTCCAGCCTACTCCTGCTGGGTTCGCCACGCTGCAGTATCGATTTGTATATCATCCAGCGCAGCAATTGACGCCTATCCACATGGTGGTTGAGGGCCATGGCGACCGCACTCGGCAGCTTTACAGGGAAACCTGGGTCGACAGCTCCGATGTGCCATCAGAGTTTGAGGACCATGTTGATCCAGATGCGCTGCTTCTAGGCAGTGGCTTTGTGATCACCGAGGACCACGTCCACGCAATGTGCCAGGTCGTTGGCAACCGCTCGCAACACTACTTGCGCGCAACCGATTCTGGGCTGCATGTGCCAATGGAATTTCTCTACTACTCTGCCACGCCCGCTATCATGCGCATCCTAGCATCGACGGTGTTTGGCGATGGGCAGCTTGGCATCGTCCATCTCTACAACAGGATTGAGCTTGTCGACAGCACTGCTCCTTTGATGGTCGGCGACATTGTCAGTAGCCGTCTACGCATTGATGGCATTACCAACACAGTCTCTGGAAAGCGCTTTAAGGTTCTTGGCGAGCTAAGCCGTAGCGGCCATATCATTGCACACATTGAGACCGCGTTCATCAGCCGCAACATCCCAGTTCGCATTGAGGACACGTTTGAGCGGACTAGCGGACAGCTATTCACCATCCAGTTAGCCACGGCAAACGACGTTACGGCGCTGCTGGCCAAAGAGTGGTTTCTACCTTGTGACAATACCTCCGCTCACCTCGCACCTGGCTCGCAAGTGGAGTTCTGTCTTGACTCGGCGTATCATTTCAAGAGTGATGACGTCTACTCCCGCATCGTGACTACGGGTCGCGCCTCTATCTTGAAGCCGGCTGTGCGCCCAGTCCATATCGCAAATGTCCACTTTGAGTGCGGTACGTCTGCCAAGGATCCTGTAATCGAGTACTTGCGCCGACATGAGGTTCCTTCAACCACGCCACTGTCGGACGGAGATGGTTACTCGCTCGTATCATCCAGGAACCAGGACCTGCTGCTAGTCACGGTCCCCGATTCAAACTGGGAGTACGCCAAGGTGTCTGCCGATGGCAATGCGATCCACACCAATCCTTACATTGCCGATGTTGCGGGGCTGCCGGGCACAATCACGCATGGGCTGTGGACCAGTGCATCGACTAGAGCGCTAGTTGAGTGCTATGCTGCCAACGACGAGCCCGAGCGCATTCGCATGTACCGGACAAGCTTTGTTGGGATGGTGCTGCCTCAGGACAAGCTGCGCACCGAGCTGCTTCATGTGGGCATGAAGGACGGACGTATGGTGGTCAAGGGCATTACGTCAAAGGTCGACGGCGGCCCAGTCCTTGAGTGCACTGCTGAGATTGACCAGCCAGCCACCGCCTATGTCTTTACTGGTCAGGGCTCGCAAGAGGTTGGCATGGGCATGGAGCTCTACAAACAGTCGGTTGCGGCTCGCGGTATCTGGAACCGTGCAGACAAATTTATGGTTGCCAAGTACGGTGTTTCTTTGCTTGATATTGTCCGGACCAATCCCAAGGAGCACACAGTGCACTTTGGCAGCAAGACCGGCGAGGAGTTACAGCGCAATTACATGTCTCTCACCAAGAGCTGCAGTGGTGACAAGGGCGAAGCCGTTCCGCTGTTCCCCGAGATTACGCTGGATTCTTCAAGCTACACGCACCGGTCGCCTACGGGTCTGCTTAACTCGACCCAATTTACGCAGGTCATTTTGGTTACGTTTGCTATGGCCGCTGTGGCTGATATGCGTGCCAACTCACTTATCCAAAAGGATGCTGTATTTGCGGGACACTCCCTTGGCGAGTATGCAGCGCTGGCGTCGATAAGTGGCATGTTCACGCTTGAGGATGTCTTGGATATTTGCTTTTATCGTGGGTTGCTTATGCAGTCAGCAGTCGAGCGCGATGCCCAGGGCCGTTCACAATACGGCATGGTTGCCGTTGACCCATCTCGCCTGGGCCATGGCATGGACGATGGTGTACTAGCCACAGCGATTGAAGCCATTTGCGAGCATAGCCAGGAGCTGCTGGAGGTCGTCAATTACAACGTGCGCGGCTCTCAGTATGTTGTCGCTGGTACGTTGCATCAGTTGGCCGTGCTGCGCCATATTCTTGGCGCCATTGCTGGTCAAGGAGCCCCTACAGACGGTGATTGGCACTCCCACATCTCTCGCATTTGTGGCGACGTCTTGGCTGTTCCCGTCGACAGTAAGCCTGTGCGTGGCCGTGCGACTATTCCTTTGCCGGGAATCGACGTGCCATTCCACTCTAGCCAGTTGCTTCCGGGTGTCGATGAATTCCGTACTCTTCTTCAAGACAAGATTCGGCCCGAGAATATCGACTATTCTGCGCTTCGTCTTCGCTATGTCCCCAACTTGACTGCTGTACCATTCGAGGTGTCGCGCGCGTACTTTAGTCTGGTGTACTGCATCACTGAGTCTCCCGTGGTGGCCAGTGTACTGGGCTCGTGGACTAATACCGCTTTGAACAATGATGATGACGTTGCGAGGCTGGCAGCAATCTTGCTAGTTGAGCTCCTCGCTTACCAGTTTGCTTCGCCCGTTCAGTGGATCGATACCCAGGAGGTTCTGCTCAATAGGTTAGGTGTAAGCCGCTTGGTCGAGGTTGGTGCGAGCCCAATTCTTAGCGGTATGTCAGCCAAGACGCTCAAGAATTTGCCACGCACTAGAAAGCGTGTAGATGTGCTACACGTCGAGCGTGACAGAGATGCTTTGTATTTTATTCAGCAGAACCTTGAAGTAGCTGAGTCTGAGGTCTCGCAGCCGGTACCTAGCGCACAGCCGGCGCAAGCCGAGCAGCCAACTCCGCCTGCGGCAGCAGCTGCAGTTGAGCCCATTGCGCCTGCTGCGCAGTCGCCCGCTTCTGCAGCTCCACTAGTCGACGTTCCTCTCCAAACTCTGGATGTTGTGCACGCCATTGTTGCTCACACGACAAAGCGCTCGCTGGCAGATGTGCCACCGCAAAAGTCAATCAAGAGTCTGATGGGCGGCAAGTCGACGCTTCAGAACGAAATTGTTGGCGACTTGCACAAGGAGTTTGGCAGCAAAGTTCCCGACAAGGCTGAGGATCTCTCGCTGCATGATCTAGCGGCGGCTATTGGGACATTTGGCGGTAGCCTGGGAAAGCACACACAGTCGCATTTGGCAAGGCTGTTTAGCAACAAGATGCCTGGCGGCGTTTCGCTATCGTCGTCTCGAAGCACATTACAGTCTGTGTATGGACTGGGCCCGCACCGTCAAGATGCATTATTGCTGGTTGCGCTGACGATGGAGCCCTCCAGCCGTCTGTCTGGCGACGCTGAAGCCAAGGCGTGGCTGGACTCCGTTGCTCAGGCTTATGCTGCCAAGGCTAGCATATCCTATGCTGCCGCTACCACCAATGCAGGTAGCTCTGGTGGCCAGGCTGGCGCGCCCGTTATCAGCAGCGCCGAAATGGGGAAGATGCAGCAGAAGCAGCACGAGCACATTCGCCAACAGATCCAAGTTCTAGCACGCTATGCTGGAATTGACCCTCGTGAGGGTGCACGTTTGGCTGAGGACGAGCAGGCTAAGGCAGCTGAAATGCAGGCCAAGCTTGACAGCATCTTGGCCGAACTTGGCGATGAGCTCATTGATGGCGTTCAGCCGCGGTTTGACGCGAACAAGGCTCGCCATTTTGACTCGAGCTGGAACTGGGCGCGGCAGGAGGCATATGAGTTGATCCAGCAAGCAATTGTCCGCTGCACAGCCGGGCATACTACTATGTCTGCGGGTGTCGACGAGGCCGCGCTCCAGCGGCTGAAGAATCGGTCCAGCCAGGGTTTGCTTCAGATGCTCGCCGGTTCGCTGTCTATCCTTCAAGCAGCCAACGACAAATCACTGGGGCCGGCAATTCAGGTAGTGTCGCAATTGCATGACGCCTGCTCTCAGTCTCTAGCGCAAACGCCAGTCTATCGCGAGCTGTCTGCGCCCACAGGCCCACAAGTTGACATTGGGCCCGATGGTACTGTGATGTATGCTGAAGTACTGCGCTCCGATGAGCCTTCATTTGCCGCTTTCGTCGAACACATGCGGCAGCCGACGGCTCCGGGTATGCCGCCTCACATCCACCTCAAGAAGCGGTATGAGAGCGACAAAATGTCTCACTCTGCCGAGTTGTCTGCGATGTACTACGAGGGCTTGAACGAAATTTGTGGCAGCGGTCTGTCGTTTGCCGGCAAGACTGCTTTGGTTACTGGCTGTGGACGGGGCTCGATTGGTGCCGACATCGTCTCGCGTCTGCTTAGTGGCGGCGCCAAAGTAATTGTCACAACATCGAGCTATAGCTACAAGACCTCGCTATTCTTTGGGGACATGTACCGTACTCATGGTGCGGGTGACTCTGAGCTAATTGTTGTCCCATTCAACCAGGCCTCGACTAGCGACATCAAGCAGCTGGTCGACTACATTTACAGCAAATCTGGCTCAACCAAGGGCTTGGGTTGGGATCTTGACTACGTCATTCCGTTTGCTGCAGTGTCCGATATCGGCAGCTTTGCAACCAATCTCAGCTCGCGCTCGGAGCTGGCACAGCGGGTCCAGCTCACCAATGTGTTGCGCCTTTTGGGCACCATTAAGGACGTCAAGGAGCAGTTCGGCTTTAACACTCGGGCTTCGCTGGTGGTTTTGCCGTTGTCGCCGAACCATGGTGACTTTGGCGGAGATGGGCTTTACAGCGAGTGCAAGCTTGGCTTGGAGAGCGCGTTTAACCGCTGGGAGTCCGAGTCGTGGCAGGACTACTTGTCTATTACTGGCGCAATTATCGGGTGGACGCGCGGCACAAGTCTTATGGCGGCTAACGACTGGTGCGCTGGAGAGTTTGAGTCTCGAGGTGTGCGCACATTTACTGCCGGCGAGATGGCCTTTATGATTCTTGGGCTTTTGCGCCAGTCTGTTCGCCGCCATGCGCTACACGAGCCAATTTGGGCCGATCTCAGCTCTGGGATGACTCGTTTCAAGCATTTGAGCACTGTCAACAGCAACGCTCGGCAGGCTATTATGCAGAAGAGCAGTGCCATGCAGCATGTTGCCAGGGAAGCTGCTCGCGACTATGCGGCCATGATTCTCCGGAGCCACTCGAAGCCAAACACCACAGTCGACGAGGGGCCCTTGGCCAAGCATAAGCACCACTTCCCAGCGCCTCGCCAGTACGAGCAGCTAGAGCACCTACGGCACTTGCAGGGCATGATGAACTTGGACAAGGTCATCGTCATTACTGGCTACGGCGAGGTTAGTCCTCATGGTACCGCTGAGACGCGCTGGGAGATGGAGGCGTACGGCGAGTTCTCGCTTGAAGGGTGCATTGAGCTTGCGTGGATCATGGGCCTGACCAAGCACTTCAACGGCACGCTAAAGGCGACTGGTGCCGTGTACGTTGGCTGGGTTGACGCAAAGACCGAGGAGCCTATTCGCGACATTGACATCAAGTCGCGCTATGAGGAGTACATTTTGGTGCACACTGGCATTCGTCTAATTGAGCCCGAGCTGACAGGCGGCTACGATCCCAACAAGCGCTCCATCATGCGCGAGATCCAGATTGAGCATGACATGGAGCCGTTTGAGGCTAGCGCTGAGGAGGCGCAGGCGTTTAAGAGTACCAATGGCAGCAAGGTCGACATCTGGGAGAGCAGTAGCGGCGGGTCGTGGCTGGTCAGGTTCCTCAAGGGCGCACTGATCCGTGTACCAATGGCGTTAAGGGGAAATCGGCTGGTTGCCGGGCTGGTTCCAACTGGCTGGGATCCAAGGCGCTTTGGAATACCCGATGATATCGCGGAACAGGTTGACCCGGTAACTTGCTACGTACTAGTGGCCACAGTCGAGGCACTAGTCAGATCCGGCATCACCGACCCGTACGAGCTGTACAAGTACTTCCACGTCTCCGAAGTCGGTAGCAGCATTGGGTCTACCATTGGCGGCGGCCGCTCGCTGCAGCAAGTGTTTGGCAATCGCCGTTTGGACATGAACGTCAGGAACGATGTAGTTCAGGAGACGTTTATCTCAACGGTGCAAGCGTGGGTTAACATGCTGCTAATATCGAGCTCTGGCCCCGTCAAGCCAGTCGTTGGAGCGTGTGCAACTGCTGCCCTGTCCATTGACGTTGCAATCGAGACGATTCAGTCCGGAAAGGCCCGAGTCATGATTGCTGGCGGTGTTGAAGACCTGTTCCACGAGTCGTCGTTCGAGTTTGGCAACATGGGTGCGACCAGCAATTCGGTTGAGGAGTTTGCCAGGGGCCGCACTCCGCTGGAGATGAGCCGGCCGTGCACGTCGACGCGCTGCGGGTTTGTTGAGGGACAGGGCGCTGGTATTGTCACGCTTATGTCTGCGACGGCGGCAATCGAGTTTGGCGCGCCCATTTATGGCGTTGTTGCCATGTCTGGCACAGCTACGGACAAGCAAGGTCGTTCAGTGCCAGCTCCAGGCAAGGGAGTGCTGACATCTGCGCGCGAGACCCAAACTGGAGTCACGCCTCGTCTGTTGGATTTCAACTATCGTCGCCGGCAGATGGAGCTTCACATGGCCACTGTGGACGAGCTGAGAGCCGAGGAGCTAAGCGCTTTAGCCAGCGCAGTTGACCCACTCGATAGCAAGTCATATGCCAGCCTTGTGGATCAGGTCGAGCTGCAATACAAGCGCCAGCGGAGCAGCCTGCAAGACATGTGGAGCAACGAGTTCTGGAAGAGCAACCCGGCCATATCACCGCTACGCGGCTGCCTGGCGGTCTGGGGCCTGACAGCAGACGATATTGGGCTGGCATCTTTCCACGGCACGTCGACAATGGCTAACGACAAGAACGAATCAGAGGTACTCAACACTCAGCTCAGCAAGATCGGCCGCACACTGGGCCATGTTGTACCCGCAGTATGCCAAAAGTGGCTGACTGGTCACTCCAAGGGCGCAGCGGCTTGCTACATGCTTAACGGCGTCATCCAGAGCCTGCGTACGGGGCTGATACCCGGCAACCGCAACGCGGACAATATCGACCAGGATCTTCAGCGCTTCGAGTATGTGGTGTACCCGTCAAAGTCGGTTCAGACCTCGGGCATCAAGGCGGGGCTGCTCAAGTCGTTCGGGTTTGGCCAAGTTGGCGGCGAGTTGCTGATCTTGCACTCTGATTACTTGTTTGCCACACTTACGCCAGAGCAGCTTGCCGAGTACAACATCAAGCTTGAGCGGCGCAGTGCCAAGTCGGAGCGCTACTGGCAGGACACCTTGGTTGGCAACCATCCGTTTATCCAAGTCAAGAGCCACCCACCCTTCACTGCGGAGCAGGAAAAGAGCGTGTTCCTCGACCCGCTTGCCAGGGCAAAGTATGACTCGGCATCTGGCGAGTACAGGTTTTAGGAGTGATTGAGCATTAGGAGCCACGTGGGATCAAGCTCCACAAATTTTTTCTATTGCCTTTTGCTAGAGACTTGCACTTTTTAGAAGTCCTACTGCTTTTTCGTCTATCTTTCAGGTGTATTTCTTTGAATCTTTTCTTGAGAGCAGAGAAAGAGGTAATTCAACTCGGGAGCTAGCGAGGTCTTTTCTCTTTCTCCTATTCTTGGGCACCCTTGGTTTCTAATACACATAAATTTGTTTAAATCATTTCTAGTATCATTTTTTCCGTGTAGTCGTAGACGAATCGTGCTTTAGACCCTTGCGCTTATTACACACTACTACTAGCCCCTTACTATTGAGAGGAGTTCTCGTTTATTTCGACCATGGGGAAGAAAAAGGGAAACAGGAAGGGAGGAGTCGACGATGATATCTGGGCCGACGACCTAATGGATGACACATCAGCCGCTGGCGCCGCCGTCATTGCCGCCGCTGCAGGTACAGCTACCGAAGCTAACCCCGTAGCGGCGGAAGAGGAGACTGGCGGCGGCTTTATGAGCACGATTTCGCGTGCAAAGAAGAATAAGAACAAGTCCAAGGACAAGGCACCTGTAGCCACAGCTGACGACCAAGCGAGTGACGCTGAGGGCACACCATCTGCTGCCGGCGATGCCGCAGCAGCGGGAAGCGTGGGTGACGAACCCGGTGGTACACTCAAGACGGCCAAACAGAAGGAGCGTGAGAAGAAGGAAAAGGCTAAGCTCCTGAAGAAGCAGAAGGCTGACGAGGTCAAGGCCAAGCGGGAAGCAGAGCTCCGTGAGCTGGAGGCATCGCTGGGCGCAACGACGATTGACACAGCCAAGGATGATGCCGGCGAGGATGAGGGTGCGGCAGGCAAGAAGAAGAAGGCCAAGAAGAAGACCAAGAAAGCTGACGAACCGGAGGATGCCGCGCCCGCCGTCGAGGCTGCTGCGCCTGTTGCTGCTCCTGCTGCCAAGGACGATAAGAAGAAGAAGGCCAAGAAGGGCGCGCCTATTGCTGCTCTGCAAAAGATGATTGAGGAGCAGCGTCGCCGGGAAGAGGAGATCAAGCGTCTACAAGAGGAGGAGCTCCGGCGGATCGAGGAGGAGGAGCGCATCGCAGCTGAAGAGGAGGCCGAGAGGATTGCTAAGCGTGAAGCCAAGCGTGAGGCCGATCGCCTGCGCAAGGAGCAGCTGAAGCGCGAGGGCAAGCTGCTGACCAAGAAACAGAAGGAGGCCAATGCGCGACGGGAGCAGCAGCTCAAGGCGATGCTGGCCTCGGGCGTGCAGGTTGCTGGTCTCTCCGGCGAGGGCAAGGTCACTCGCCAAGACATGTTTCAACGCGATGCAGAGGAGCGCCAGAAGCGGGCTGCCGAAAAGAAGCGCCGCGAGGAGGAGGCCGAGAAGAAGCGCCGCGAGGAAGAAGAGGCCAAGCTAAAGGCCGCCGAGGCTGCCAAGGCTGAGTCGGACGATGAGGCCGATGACTGGGAAGCCCTTGCCGACGCCAGCGGCGACGAAGGCGAGGCCAAGGCCGACGACAAGACTGGCCCTGCCGTTGCTGACGAGGAGGAGGAGGAGGAGGCTAGTGACGAGGAGGAGGAAGAAGAAGAGGAGGAGTCTGATGATGACGAAGAGGACGAAGAGAGCAGCTCTGAGGACGAGCTGACCGCTGCTCAGAAGCAGGAGATTGCACGCAAGGCGGCTGCTGCTGCCCGCCGCGAGCAGCGCATCCAGGAGGCCATGGCAGCTCGCTCTGCTGACAACTTGCGTTCGCCCATTTGCTGTATCTTGGGACACGTCGATACTGGCAAGTGCTGGGGCCGCAACACGCCTATACTGATGTGGGACGGATCTACCCGCAATGTACAGGACGTAGTTGAGCTCGACCAGGTCATGGGTGATGACAACTCGCCTCGCGTTGTGCAACCTGGCTCGGTAATCAAGGGAGAAGGCATGCTGTACCGTGTCGTGCCTGACCAGCGCGATGGCGCAGACTCCTTTGTGTGCAACGGCGACCACGTCCTGGTGCTGACCATTACCCACAAGCCCTACGTTCAATGCAATAGTGCTGCCGAGACCAAGTATATCGCAAAGTCATTTGCCATCGACGCTGCTTCCAACAAGCCGACGCAGATAGTCCACGGTGAGTTCTTGACTGAGGAGCTGGCGCTGGCTGCGCTGCCGGAGTGGCAGCCGCTGATGTGGCAGTGCACGGTTCTGGAGTACTTGGAGTTGGTTCGCACCGATCGCGCATCCGCTGAACTGTGCTCGATGTACAAGCCTGTGAATGGAGTGGAGTTCTCTGCCAGCGCCGGCCAGCTTTTCACTGACGCTATGACCCGTGCCTTTGGATCTGTGCCCACTTCTATCCACGAGCTGGAGACTGCTAGGTTCTTTGGCGTTTGGCTTGGCAACGGCGCTGATAATATTCCTAGCGCCGACGCTGAGGACACTCGCAAGGCCCTCCTGAAAGAGTTTGGCTTGACGAACGAGAAGAGAATCCCCGATGCTCTCATGGCTGCCTCGCTGAGCCATAGAAGGGAGTTCCTTGCTGGCGTCATTGAGAGCGACGGTGGCTCCTTCGTGGGCGCTTCTGCTGATGAGGGCTATAGCTCTGCTGCTAGTGACCATTGGGTGGTATCCAGCTCGGACGAGCAGTTCTTACTGCAGCTACGTCGCCTTGCTCGGTCCGTCGGGCTCCATGCCGGCCCAGTTTCCCAATCCGCCGATGCTGCTGGTAGTACGATATCCATCTCTGGCGAGGTTATGTACACCTTTGGCACGCTCATTGGCTTTGAGCACAGGCGCCCGGCTGAGCGCACGCCTGAATCGTGGGCAGCGCTTTGCAGCAACTCTTGGGCATTTGCCATTGAGGAAATTGGACACGGAGAGTACTTTGGCTTTACGCTTGATGGCAACTCGCGCGTACTGCTTGGCGACTACACGGTCTCGCATAACACCAAGCTCCTGGACAAGATCCGTCAGACTAACGTCCAAGGCGGCGAGGCTGGAGGAATTACGCAGCAGATCGGCGCTACCTACTTCCCTGCCGATGCCATTGAGAAGAAGACATCCGCCATGTACCCATCGAGCAAGATCGACATCAAGGTACCTGGGCTGCTGATTATCGATACCCCTGGGCACGAGTCGTTCACCAACCTTCGCTCGCGTGGCTCGTCGCTGTGTAACATCGCTATCCTTGTTGTCGATATCATGCATGGCCTTGAGCCCCAGACTCTTGAGTCGCTACGCTTGCTGCGCGAACGCAAGACGCCCTTTATCGTGGCTCTCAACAAGATCGATCGCATCTATGGTTGGAAGCAGAACCCCGACAGCCCATTCCGCGACACCATCAAGAAGCAGCCCGCGCACTCGGTTAGCGAATTTGAGACCCGCGCGTCCAAGGTCAAGGTCGAGTTTGCGGAGCAGGGCCTGAACGCTGAGCTGCACTACAAGAACAAGAACTTTGCCAAGTACGTGTCGCTTGTGCCCACGTCGGCCTTTTCGGGTGAGGGCATTCCTGACTTGCTTGACCTGCTGGTTACGCTCACGCAGCAACGCATGACTAACCAGCTCATGTACCTTTCCGAGCTGGAGTGCACTGTGCTTGAGGTCAAGGTCATTGAAGGCCTGGGTACGACAATTGACGTCATTCTGTCGAACGGCGTGCTTCACGAGGGCGACCGCATCGTTATTTGTGGTGTTGACGGGCCTATTGTCACCAATGTGCGCGCGCTGCTTACGCCTCAGCCCATGCGCGAGCTGCGCGTCAAATCGGCCTATGTTCATCACAAGTCGATCAAGGCTGCTATGGGCGTCAAGATCTCGGCGCCCGATCTGGAGAAGGCCATTGCTGGCTCGCGCCTGATGGTGGTTGGTCCGGACGACGATGAGGAGGAGCTGATGGACGAGATCATGTCTGATCTGGCTAGGCTGGACGATGCCATTGACAAGTCTGGGCGCGGCGTGTGGGTGCAGGCCTCGACCCTTGGGTCCCTTGAGGCGCTGCTGGAGTTCCTGCGGGTGTCCAAGATCCCGGTGTCGGGCATCAACATTGGGCCAGTCCACAAGAAGGATGTCACTCGTGCATCGGCCATGCTGGAGCGTGCGAAGGAGTACGCTGTCATGCTCTGCTTTGATGTCAGGGTCGACAAGGACGCCGAGGAGATGGCCAAGGAGCTTGGTATCAAGGTGTTCAAGGCCGATATTATCTACCACTTGTTCGATGCGTTCACTGCTCACAACGCGCAGGTCGTGGAGCAGAGGCGCAAGGAGCTGGCGGAGCTGGCGGTTTTCCCCTGTATCCTGAAGATCATCAGCAAGGAGCATGTGTTCAATAAGCGGTCGCCGCTTATTCTCGGTGTTGACATTATCGACGGCCACTTGCGCCAGGGGACTCCGATCTGCGTGATCAAGATGAACCAGGAGACCAAGGTCCGCGAGGTTGTTATGCTGGGCAAGGTGACTGCCATCAAGGTCAACGACAAGCCGGTCACTATTGTTCGCAAGGCCAATGCTGGCGCTGGATTCACTATTAAAATCGAAAATGTGGTGCAGGACCATGACAAGACGTATGGCCGCCACTTTGACGAGAACGATGAGCTCTACTCGCGCATTACTCGCAGGAGCATCGATGTCCTCAAGGATGCCTTCCGCGCTGACCTGACCAAGGAAGAGTGGAGACTCGTTGCCAAGCTCAAGAGCACGCTCGGTGTCGAGTAAGTTCTAGACTCTAAAAACCTATTTTTTTTTCTACAAGGGAATTTTTTTAGCTCGTGCCCATATCGGGCTACAATATAATAACATCGTCATCACCAGAAATAAAGATAGCCTGCTCTGAGGATGCTGCATCTTTTTCTTTTTCTTTATCCATATTTTTCTAAAGGTGTTGGACCTGTACTATGAGCTTATCGGCTAAGCGAGCGCGACGCGACAACGCGGGCAGCAAGATGCACCGCATGATCGAGGAAGAACGAGCAAAGATCGAGCGAGGCGAGGTTGCGGCCAGTGACGATGACGGAGACGTCGATTTTGCCCACAAGGCTGATGTGGAGGACATTGTGGATTCTGATTTTGCTGAAACCGACTCTGAAGCCGAGCAGGCTGCCGACGAGGCTAGCAAGGAGATTGAAGCGATGGTCGAAAGGGTGGAGAGGAGACGGCAACGCAAGGCAGCCAAGAAGCACATTGTGCCGCGGTTTGCTGGTACCAAACAGCGGGCTATGGTGAAGTCCGCTGGTGAGAAGGGCGAGGGCCGGCGCAAGGGACGGCAGCCTGATCATGCTGTGCGCGTATCGAGCCGGAAACTGGCTGTGCGCAAGGCGCTGGAGTCTGAGGCTCTCGAAGCTGAGCGCAACTTTTTGGCTGAGGCCAAGCGCGGGCGTCGGAAGCACGGCCATGGCGAGGCGGCTGAGCTCACGCAGGAGCAGCTCTTGGAAGAGGCCAAATTGACGGAGATCAGCAATGTAGAGAAACTGAAGGACTTTCAGGAACAGGAGGCCGAAGAGAAACGCCAGCAGCGGATTCTGGGCGCGCGCAAGGCCCCGCTGCTTGTGCGCCCCGTCGTGCACTGGAAATCAACGCTGCGCGAGAGCCATAGGGTGGGAGATGTGTCTGAGGAGGGACATTTGCTGGCTGGCGGGCCGAGGACTGTGTACGCTTTGGACTTGCTGGATGAGGGCCGGTACCCGCTCAACCCATGGAGTCAGCGGATGTCGCTGGTTCCGCCAAAGATGTGTCCTGTTACTGGATTGCCGGCTCGATACTTTCATCCGCGCGCTAGAGTTCCTTACGCTAATTTGAGGGCCTATCGAGTTCTTGAGGAGCTTGTGCGTGGCGAGCACGCGTACTTTTGTGATATTGACGCTTGGAGCTCTACAGCTATTACAGAGTAGTTGTTCTCCGCATATGGCACAGGGCAGCATGCTGCACTTTAATGTATATATTTTACGTCTCAGCTTTTACTGTGCAAGGAGACGAAATCCTAAGCTGTCTAGCTGTGAAGTGCTTTTGTTTGCCATTAAAACTAACTTGGTAGCGGGGTTTTGTCCCTTTCGGGCCTCCAAATCAATTTGTATTTTTCAGAAACTAAAGCCAAAGTGAACAGTGTGCTAGTTTTAAAAAAAAAAAAAAAAAAAAAAAAGACTACCTCGTAAGCCACATATAGTGTTTAAAAAGGCTCGGCCATCTCGCCTCGGTTGTTAGGCTACTTGCGGCAGCTATTCAGGCTGGGCTAATAATCCTGAATGGATGGGCTTGGCAGCGATAGTGCTTGAGCATCTCTACAACAATAGGTAACCTCCCATGTATCATCAACGCCACCTCCGATTCCATATCCGGTAAAGTAAAAGGCGGCAGAATCTTCTTGCCCAATGCCTTCAATAGTGCTTTTCATTTCACTTGTAGTATCAACAGATAGGTGGGATAGTTCAATGGGGAACCTAGCCTTTAGCCCTACGACAAAAGCACTTTCGTCCTTGGTGTCGCTAACATAACGGCAAATATACCAGCCATTTTCTTCTATAACGAAATTTTCAAAATTTACATTCATTGTCTGAAACAGTAGCTAAATTCTAAATGACAAAAAGCAGGATAGCGAGAATTAGTGCTTTTCAGCTCTGGGCATTCCCTGCCCTTTTTATACCTCGAGTTTATACTAGAAAGGTAATTTTTTGGTGGCCAAACACACACGCATCTTCAAGTCTCTGCATCATGGAAAAACCTAGTTGAGAAACACCCCAACATGCTTCCACGCGGTTCTATTTTTGTTTATTCTTGTTTATGCTTTCTTTAAAGGCTGCCACGTGCTTCAAGCCTTTGAGACGAACAAAGCGCCCTTGGGGCACCCCAACGTGTTCTTTTGAAGCTTCCTCTTTTAGCCCAACATGTGGCTTTTATGTCACTTTGCTGCACCAAAAGGTAGCAGCCAAAGGACGGAGAGCCCTTTCGCTCAATAAACAACCCTTTCCAGGAAAAGTAAACACGCGGTTAATTTCAACTTTCAAAGAAACAACAACGGCAAGCCGCAGCCTGATAGCTGAAAGTGCGCTGTCTGGGGTGTTTCCTTCCTTTCTTAGTGCACTTGGCAAATACCTCTTCCCCACCCCAAACCAGTGTTTTTCGCAATTCTTTTTCCCCTTAAAAGTACTCACATTGTTGGATAGCAGCGATTATAGTCGGTCAGATCGTGATGAGTCCATCCATGGTCATAATATTGCGATTATGATTACAAGCGACTATGGCAGCGCTGTTTAAATATGGCGCTACGGGGCATTAGTGGTGCGAGATCTCTTTAGTTATTTTAACTGGTATATTTAGGATAATTATATATAGGGTTTATTCTAAACCCACATAGTACTATCTAACAGGGCACTGATTAAAAAAAGCCCTACAAGTTTCCATTTTGTTCTGTTTTTTCTTGCCTTTTAAAGGGCTATCAGGTGCTTTCAAGGCTTTAATGGTTTAATTCCGAGTGTCTAGCTGTGGTAAAAAAGAAAAAAGAAAAACGCGCTGCTACTCCCCTTTCTCTTGCCTGGAAGTCTCAACACAGCAGCTGAAAGTCCGCTGTCTGATGTTTCCTTCCTTTCCTAGTGCAACTTGGCAAACACTTCTTCCCCACCCCAAACCAGTATTTTTCACATTCCTTTTTCCCTCTAAAAGTATTTATACCCTCTATGTATGCTTTGCAAATACATGCGGTGCCTACACAACGGCTGTTCTGAAAACTGATGCTGTAAAAAGTAGCAACTTCTCTGTAGTGTACTCTGAGCTGTCTAACCATGAAATGACGGATATCGATGGACGACGCTTCCTTGGTGGTGGATTACCCTCAAGAATGGACCAAACTCGTCTGATTTGATATTCATAGCTCAGTTTTGAGCTGTCAGTCGAATTCTTCTCCAAGAAGCAGGCATCTAGGTGTGCACTAGATTCTTCGCGAGGATCTATATCATTAGCTGCCCACCACTTTGCCCAACTGCCCCACATGTAATTGCTGTTGCAGTTTGTGGCTTTGGTAAGTTGGCCAGAGTACATGTCAACCCGCTCCATCGAAAAGCCTTGGCGCAGGAGGCTTTCACGAATGACGGCTCGACGAGTTGGCTCGATTGGTGGCTGCAGTGTCCGTTGCGTAGGAGTATTGCTGCCTCAGTCGCTGGGCTTGGGCTCGAAAGAATTGATAATGTCGCGGATATTCATGGCGCTGCCTCAAGTGAGTGTTGCTCAGAGAATAAAGAAGCAATGAGAGAAAGAAAAGAATAAAATGTGAGAGTGGAGGCAGGCCAGCTGGGATAGCTGCGTATTTAAGGGCATTGCGTGTAAAGCGTAGTCTCCAGCAACTCAGCCCACTTGCCGCACGAACAGAGCCGAGTGAAATTGATCTTTTTTCGTGGGTATGCAAGTGTGGCTCGTATGTTGGGCATTGCGCTAATTTTAGGCAAAATAAAAGAATGTGGCGCATCTCTCTTTGCCTCGCCGAGACACCGTCTTTCTGCAGCCATAGCCCCTACAGGGGACCATGAGCTGGAGTGTGGCAAATACGCGAGCGCGATTGCATTGTGGCGGGCCGTTTGGATCATCAGTCAGAGTTACTCCAAAAATAGACAGTGCTTGCGGGCCGATTGATTTGGTAGATGGTCCGGATGGGGCAGTTGGCCAGGCAGGCCCAGCCCACTCAAAAATACGCAGAGGGATGAAAAAGATAATTCTGTCCAAATCCCTCAGACTAGGCAATAATGAACAATTTACTTTTTAAAATAGTAGATGAAAAAACATTACTCTGTTAATAGCGTTACCAGCCAGCAAAATCGCCAAACTTCTGACCGTCTTTTGGCTTTGCCTTGCCGGCTTTTGCACCACCTCCAACGCTAGCAGAAGACTTGGGTGAGTCAAACCGGGGCTTTTTTAAATATCTTCCAACGACCCTGGCAGTTGGATTTCCATCGCGTGCGCCGCCTCTACCCGCGTCAGTTCCAGAATTTGACTCGGCTGCGCTGGCAGCCGAGGCGATCTTTGTGCCAAACCAAGTTGTTGTTTCGCGTTCGTGCTGCTCTTCTTCAGCAATCGTGCGTTGTCGCTTACCGGCATTCAGCGCCTGGTTCTCCCTTTCGTGCTCCAATTTGCGCTCCAGTCGCTTGCTAAACTCCGCAAAAGGGTCGACAAACACAGACACGTCACTAATGACAATATCCCGCTCGGGGCGGTCATCGTCATCAGTAGGCACTGACTCAATCTGACTCAGCACTAGCAGTCCGCCAACAACTCGGCCAAATATCGCATGCTTGCCATCGAGATGCTTGGAAGCGCGGTACAAAATGAAAAACTGCGAGCTATTGGTATGTGGTCCGCGGTTCGCCATAGACAGGATACCGCGCTCAGAGTGCGACAGCTTCTTTGAGATCTCGTCTCTAAAATTGCCACCCCAGTATGACTTGCCTCCCCGCCCGGTTGCCGTTGGGTCGCCCCCCTGGAGCATAAAGTTCTTTATCGAGCGATGGAACTTTGTACCCTTGTAGTACCCCGATTGAGCGAGCTTGATGAAGTTGTAGCAAGTGCGAGGCGCCAAATCGCAGTGCAATTCCAGATTGATGTCGCCCATGTTGGTCACTAGTCGCACGTATCCCTTGGTCTTTATGCGAGCAAACATGTAGTCTTCTGAGCTTATCAAGTCTGCCTCATTTGTAGTTACTGGCGCCATCGAAGTGGATGTAAACGAAGCCGCGGCCAGGCCCTTGGAGTAGCTAGCGGCATTGTATGGCTGACTGGATTTACCCGCAAATGCTGTAAGTTTGGCCGCCTGTTTGGCTGTGACTGACCCAATCACTGATGGTGCCGTCTTGTCAGCAATTGCTTGGTGGCTCTCCTCTGTACGGGTATCGGCTTGCTTGCCATTGTCTCTAACGGCTATGGCCTTTGGAGCGCTTGGATCTTGCAGGACAACTAGGTCGGAGCGCTCAAACGGGTCGCTGGTCACTAGGTCGTCCCAGACGTTAATTTTGATGTTGAACTCTTCAACCGAAGCCCACGAGTACACCTGGCCGCTCTTTCGGTTGGCAACAATTTTGGTATATGCTGTGAACTGCTTAAACGATACTGGGTCGACATAGTCGCCGTCCGCGTTCTGGTGATACACTAGCTCTGTCAAATCGCCAACGTCTAATGCCTCGCCCGTGAAGGGGTGCTTGTGGTGCTCTTTAATGTATGCGGCAATAACATCGGCGTCAAACACATAGCCATCGACTGTGCACATTGGCTTGGTAAACGGCCTTAGTGAGAGCATGCAGCAATCGAATGCCAAGCTCTCGGTTGTTTCCTTTTTGCCCTGGATGTTGGTCTTTTTGCCGCCAAATGCAAGTCCCTCATCGCCATGCGCATTGGACCACTCGCTCTGGGCAATAAATGGCTTGTCAGTCCAGCGACCCATGTGTGAAATAAAGGGAAAAGTGAGTAGACAGAGTTTTTTTTTCTCTATTTAAAGCCTGGAGGCCACCACGCCCAATCAAATATAAAGGTCTTGGGCAAGTTATGGCCAGCACATGATATGTAAACCAATATTTTAAGGCTTTTAATGTTTAATGCACAGGGTTTAAAATATTGAGAAACAAGAAAACGAAAACGTAAAAAAAATAACAAAGAAAAACTAATTTTGTAAAACTGCGTGAAGACCACTATCATGACTCGTCAAGATGGCGGAACGAGAGATCCGAGCGAATTCGATTAGAGGACCCATTCGCCACCCGAGCATTAGGCGGAACTGCTGGCCCGTCAAACTCCGACATATCGCTGCTAGGGTAGCCACGCGAGTCACGCACAGAGTAGGGCCGAGCACTATCACCGCCGTAGCCCGCAATTGTAGTTGCGGTGATTAGATTAGTGTGGCTGTCAGGGCTAAATCCCTTAAACTCTTCAAAGTCGTTCGCGTGGTACAGCCGCCTAATGCGCCTGTTTCGGCTCCAAATAAACGCCAATATGGCAGCGGCTATTGCCAGCAATAGTCCGACTACTATGCCACCGATTGCGCCACCGCTCAGCTTGCCCCTCTGTGATTTGTTTGAGGACGGCTCGTCAAGCTCATTGCTATCGTTGATGACGGGCTTGGACTGAGAGGGAGATGTCGGCTTTGACAAATTGTCTGCATCCAAGGCAGTATCGCTGCTGTTGGTTTTTGTAGCGGGCCCGGTATTGGCTGTATTTTCGTCGGTAGTTGTGGTGAAGCTAGCATTGCTGGTGATACTGGGCGCGGCAACGGATGGAGGACGCACAGGAGGATTGCCGCCATTCGAATTAATATTAGAGTTGTTGTTGCCGCTCGGCGTGGGCGGTTGGCCTTCATTGACTATTGGTGCGGATGTTGGCGAGGGATTCGGAACCAGAGGCGGCGGTTGCGGAAGTACAATAGGAGTACTACTAAGAACCAGCTGTGGTGGCGGTGTAGTTGGAGGCGATGGCGTGGTCAGAGTGGTTTTCACTTCGGCAAGCGGGGAGGATTTTGGCGGTTCGGAAGGAGGTGTCGTAAGCGGTTCGGGGGGTGGCGTAGTCTGGGGCGGGGAAGTTGGCGGAGTGGATGGCGCAGAGCTAGGAGGGCCAACAGTCGGCGGAAGGTGCGTAGCTTCCTCGTCGTCATCTCCGCCAGGCCCATCAATGGTGGCCTTTGGTGGACGTCCAGGCCAGAGCCTAGTAGATCTGACAAGCCAGTCCAATTTGTGATCAGGAGTTGTGGCCGCACTTGCCAATGCCAGCACCATCGTGAGCACTAGCAATACTCGTGGCGCTCTCATCGTTTAACAAACCCAGAAAAGTTGTAGAAGAACTGATTAAATGTGATGTAATAGCTTAGGAGAGTGTCGTGAAATGAGGTTAGAAGAATAAGGTTAGAAGATAAAGCTTGGTGATGTGGTCTCTAGACCGTTTGGTACAAACACAAATGTACACGCCTTGGAAAATCGGCAGCGTCCTAGCACCTGAACAGGCACTCGATGCGGAGAAAGGAATGCTGGTTGCCAATCCCCCTTCTTTGCATCGGGTCTGCATGTGGATCAGAAGCTTGCATTTCTACAAAGAGAGCATGGAACCACCTGAAGGCCACACAAAAGTGGTAAAATTAAGCAGCGCAAGATAATTGGCCTCTGCAGTGCCTTCAGCAAGTTTACTTTTCTTCGTTCTTTGTAGCGGAGCAAAGCCTAGGTACAACACAAAGACCGCAAAAAGGCCAACTGTAATTTTATTTTGACGACCGCGCGGTTGTCAGAGGATTCGCGTTGTGGTCAATTCTTTCTCCTCAGAAAGATAGCCACGTTTTAAGGTACTCGCACTTGGATGGGGTAATAGCACCTGTGTCGCTGCAACGGTCATAGACTGGGCATCTGCCGCAGGGAATGTCAGTAAGTGGTGAGTCCTTATCAGCCACCCGCAAGGCACGATACATCCAATCCGTCTTTGGCTTCGCGCCCAAGCTCCGGCCGCCGCCAGCGCCACCCATGTCCATCTCAAACGCCGGCGCAAGACGCTCAATCTTGCCGTCATAGACCAGCATAGTCAACAGCTCCTCAATATGCTCCACCGACAAGGCCACATTAGTGATCCCGTTCTCTGAAATATGCCTATGGATCACCGAGCTCTTTGGATACGCCATGTGGTTTGCCGAATACACGCCCCGCGGCATAGACCGAGGGTAGCTTTGAATGTAAATGTACTTGTAGCACTGCGACGCCAGCTGCTCAATGAAATCGGTGTCCATCTCCTGGTCCGTGTACCAGGGACCGCCAGTGATGTCAGTTGATGGCGAGAGGTCGATCATCATGTAGAGTTTACGCGTCGGGTGCTTCACCGATTTGATCGATTTTATCAACGCCTTTTGCTCAAGGCCCTTGAGGCAGCGAGTAATCACGCCTTGGAGCAAGTTGGTCTTTTGCTTGATTGTGCGCACCCAGATGCCCTCGTTGCCGCTGTTCTCAATGTGCTTGTACACGAGCCGCTCGTCGCCGGTTAGCCCCGCCATGCGCTCAAACTCACTGGCATGCACACCGCGGTAGAGGATTCGAGTCCCCACCTGCATCAGCTCTAGCCGACCGGCTTTCAGCAGTCGATTGACGCCATTGACGGCTACTTCTAGCGGATAATTGGGCAATGCCGCTTTGAGAAAGTCGGCATCAAGCCCATCTGGATGCTGCAAGGCCAGGTCGTAAATCTCTCTATCCATCAACGCCGCCTGCTCTTCCTTGTCAAGTGAGCCCGACATTGTCGAAAAGTGTAAAATAAAAAATGAAGAAAAGAAAAAAAGGGATGGCTGCAGCAACAAAAAGATTTTTTTAAGACATGGCTCAAATACCTGACTGATTTTATAAAGTATTGCTGGCGATGTGCGTGCAACGAGGTTATGGATTCTAAACTCCATCTCCGGCAGATCTAATCGAGATCCCTTGCTCCTGCATGTGTTTCTTGACTGCGGCAATGGGCACCTCACGGCGGTGGAAGATGCCTGCAGCAAGCACGGCTTCAACGGCAGTCTGCTCAACGGCCGCTGAAAAGTGCTCTGGCCTGCCAGCGCCGCTGCTCGCAATAACCGGTATAGAAACAGCGGCCTTGGTGTCAGAAATAAGCTCGATGTCGTAGCCAGAGTTGGTCCCATCCTTGTCCATGCAGTTAAGCAAGATCTCGCCAGCACCCAGTGCCTCACAGGCCGTGACCAATTGGCGCACATCAGTGTCGCGGCCCTCACGGCCGCCCTTCACAGTGCACTGGTACCAGCAGTAATGCTCGCCGCCAGGCCCCGGGAAGGCGGTGCGAATGACGTGGTGGCCACTAGCATCTTCGGGGCTGTTGACATAGACGCGACGCGGATCAACAGAAATGACCACAGCTTGGCGGCCATACCGCTCAGCGATCTGCTCGATAGCCGTAGACCTGTCCAGCGGCTCTTGCCCCTCGGCCTTGCGCTGCCAGTAGCGCTCAGCGGCATAGACAGCATCGCTGCCAATCGACACCTTATCAGCACCCGAGCGGAAGTACTCCCCAGCGACTTGCACGGCAGGCCACACATGCTCTCCATCGGGGTCAACCGAGTCGCGTACGCCGCCGCCAATAGTCAGCGGCACAAAGATAGAGCGCGAGGCCTGGCGCAGCACTTCGAGCATGGGTGTATCGCGGAACGGCAAGTTGCGGAAGCTGGTGATGTTCAAGAACGCAATCTCATCAGCGCCCTCGTCATAGTAGCGCTTGGCCAGGTCAACGGGCTTGCCCAGGTTCCGCACATCGCCGCCCTTGTCTGCGCTCTCTCGCACGTCGTATTGGTCGCCCTTGGTAACCACCAAGTCGCCCTGGTCGTTGGCACGAACGTCCAAGCAGGCGATTACTCGTACAGTCAAGGCGCTCTCAATGTCTTCGGGTATCTGAAGCTCGCCAGCAGACGACTGGGGGCGCACTAGATCATGCTCGATGAATGACTGCAGCAAAGCCAGTCCCGCTGGGCCAGACTTCTCGGGATGGAACTGCGTAGCAAACACATTGCGGCTCCACACAGAGCTGACCACTGCTTGGTCGACATACCTTGTAGCCGAGTGCACATACCCCCGCTGAGCGCCAACGCCAGTATACGGCACGGCATACGAGTGCACAAAGTAGTACCGCGAATCCTCATCAATCTCGGGCACGGCCATAGCCAGCACATTCTCCTGGTGAACTACTTGAGCGGCGTTCCACCCCATGTGCGGCACGCTCTTCAGCTTCTTGTCAAACAGCTCCACACGGCCCTCAAATATGCCCAGTCCGGGCTCAGAAGGCGACTCATCGGATCCCTCGAATAGCACTTGCATGCCTACGCAGATACCCATTAGCGGGCGCCCAGAGGCAATGTAGGCTTTGAGCAGCTCGGCGAACCCGCTGCTCTTTAGCGCTTGCATCGCATACCCAAATGCGCCCACGCCGGGGAAAATGATCTTGTCGGCTTTTGCAAAGTCCTCAGCCGTCTTTATGTACTCGATCCGGTGCCCCAGCTTCTCGACGGCGTTGAGCAGGCTGCGCACGTTGCCGGCGCCATAGTCCAGGAGATACAGCTTTTGGTCGCTTGCCGCCATAGTTCAAAGTATCTTCAAAACAAAGAGCCCAAAAATGCTTTCATCCAATTAATCAAGAGGCAAGATAGCGAATGGTCTGGCGTGAGTCACCACTGCCGGATTTCAGCGGGCGATTTCTCGGCCCACTCCAGGCACCCATCACAAGCGCTGACTTTTGGCCCCCATACAGGGCCTCGATTCAGCAACACGTTCATAAGCAGTCACGCACATTTTTTGGCTCATCTTTTCGTAGCTCAGCCTCATCTTTGCGATTGCTTCTAGCTCACTACTTCCTCCCGGTACGCAATGGGCGACGCGCAGTCACCAGTATCTACTGAAATGCACGCTGCCGTCCGCCGCCTAAGCCTCCACCCCCTTTCCAGATACCGGATCCCTTGCCCACGATACAGCGAACCCCAAGAGCTCCTATCATTCAGCTACGACGGTCAGCGCAAAGTGTGCTTTGACGACCGCGAGCTCAAATACTTTTACCCACCTTCCCTCAATCCGCCACCCTGCCTGCTGGATGGAATGAACACTCAGCTCCGGCGCGACCACACCAAAAACGAACACATCGATGGACTACTCGCCGCCCTCACCCATCGCTACTCGTACGCTCCGAGCGAATTTCAGTCAGACTTTGTCATGTACCGCGGCATGGTTACACGCATCTTTGTCACTCCCTACAGCGCTCGCGACTCGTGGGCAATGAACGCCACAAAGGTGGGTCCGACTATCTATATAGAGGATGTTCCGAAGAGCCAGGAGGGCCAGTCAGACTTTCAACAAAAAATGACATACACTGGATATAAATTTGAAACCCTGTGCCTGCTCGACCGGCCCTCCCAGCAGCTGAAGCACGACGGACTATTGGACTCTGCATTGCTCTCTAGATCCAGCTCTGCAGTCGACACTAATCGCGAGTACTGCTCGGTGTTCAGAACCCGGCTAGGAAGCCACAGCATAATCTCTGGCGCTGAGGTCGATTGCATTGACCAAGAGAAGCCCGGCACAGCTCCTAACCGACTCTATCGCGAGCTGAAAACGACTGGCGTACTCGATAATCCACGCAAAGTAGAGGTATTTGAGCGCCACAAGTTGCTGAAATTCTGGGCGCAGTCGTTTATTGCTGGAATACCAACTGTGACGGTAGGGTTTCGCGACAACGATGGCATACTGCGCAGTGTCCAGGACTTTAGGACTCAGGACATCCCCCGCCTGGTCAGGCACAAACAGGGCATGTGGCAGGCCAACGTGTGCATGAACTTTGCCCACCAGGTGCTCCACTTTATCAAGAAATACGTTGTCGAGGAGGGCCCTGAGATGCAGTATCGGATAGCCTATGACTCTGTCAACCAGGAAATCCTGATCTCGGCTCTAGGCAAGCTTGAGCCGTTCTTGACTCGTGAGTACCTTGCACTAGTGGCTCAAGCTTAGCAGTCTATGCATTTTCGGATATCTGTTAAACTTCATATAGTAGCTGAATCCCAGGTGCTTTAGTTGGTGGCCTGCAATGCTTGCTTGCGGTACTCCCAGTACTTTGCGCGGACTGGGTCATACCTTTCAGCCAACGAGTCGCAGGCCTCTAGAGCAAAGGCCTCAACATCGCCCCTCTCTTTGCCATCCAACGCCTTGGCTCGCTCCTCATAAATGTCAACCAACGCCGACCAGTAAAACGGCGTACTGCCCACAGCCAAAGCATAGCCTGTATCGGCGGCCAGCTCATTGATCTTGGGCAGCAGCCGCTCGTAAAGCATAGCCGGAGCATGTCTAGCCAGCAACCCAATAACGTAGGACCAGGGGCTCTCGTTATTCGGCGCCAGCTTGATCTTATCTATCGCGTACGCTATCTCTCTATCTGCGACCTCATCGCTCAGCACAAACACGTCTGCGCTCTGGTTGGCAGTCAGTGCAAAGTACCGCTGATTCCACGCCGAGTTATTGCGAACGTCTTGGTTGATTTGGGTCTCCACAAATGCCATCTCCTGGTCCCAAATGCCGTAAGATCGAACGACAAGCTGGCGATGCGACCAAGCATGGAAGTTCTTCGAGTCTTGGTCGATGACTGTGCTGACAAACTGGAGCTCGTTTCTAATCGCTGGATTCTGCACTCTTTCGTCCTGCGACTCGTGCTCCACATCCTTGGGATCCAGCAGCAAGACCAGCAGGGCTCCGCGGTGGTGCCACAGCTGGTAGTTCTTTATGTGCCGTCTCGAGATCTCTGTCACCCAGCTGAGCTCCTCGCTAATGTCCAGGCCCAAGTCGATAATCAGCTTCTTGCGGTACACCCATGCGGTATAGTGTGCGGCATTCGCATCAATGACACGGCCTGACAGCTCGAACGCCCGGTGTGATACCTCGCCTGCCGCCATTACGGCGCGAAAGTAGTCCGTCATTTCAATGTACTCGTCCGTGTATGCGATTGGGCACACTGGATGCTTGCCATCGTCCTGCGGAATTGGAACAACATCGCTCCACTCCTCTTGCTGGGACATTGGCAGCAAAGAATCCTCGTCACTTTCCTCGTCAACTACGCGCGCCATTTTCGATTCAAATAGAAGTAGAGTACGTGAAGAAGAGCAGCAGTATATTAGAATACAAGAGACCTTTACATGCCCTGCAGGCTCGCTGCTCCTGTTTCTTTAATCAGACAAAGCACAGCGTACAAGCCTTGTGGGAGAGCTGGGACAAATCACAAAAGCGCCCAGTTCTCGTCGTCATAGTCCACGCTGTCCACAGCATCGTCACACAGATGCAATCTCCGCAGGACATCGTGGACCTGCTGGCGCAGCAACGCGGCCTCCGACTCCTTGCGCCCAGCGTGGTCGTACATTTTCATGACCTCCTGCACGACTGAATACAGCTCCAGCTCCAGCGGCGCCCCTTGCCGGGCCTCATTCTCGCGCTCCGCCAAAGAGAGCACCGCTTGGCGCATATTATCGACAGCGTCTGTGATACGCTCCGCCACCACTCGCACGCCCTGGCGGTGACACAGATAGGCAATGTCAAAGAACAGCATGCTGAGGCCAACGACAAAGCTAGCCGTGTTGCTATCGCCAATACTTAGCGCAGCCTCGCCAACATCCACGTCACGCCAGTTAGCGCGTATATACAAGCTGGATCCGCGCTTAGATATGTGAAACGGCAGGTCCAAGTGCAGGTAGTGTGCCAGGACGCTGAATATGTGGATGCAGTGGCCCACACATGCGTTTATATAGTCGTTGGGATACTTTGCCCAGTCCTCGTGCCCAGGCCACGGCAACCCAAACAGCCGCTTGCGGTCGTCCATATCCATGCTGAGAAAGAACACTTCATCATCCTCGTCGTCGTCGTCGTCGTCGTCGTCGTCGTCGTCGTCTCCAATGCCAAGATTCTGCTCCGCTACTCCCGCGGTCTGCAGCCCCACCACCTGGCACAGCGCGTTGGCCAGGATCCCGCGGTCCTTGCGCAGAGTGCCGCTGACTTTGGCCACTAGTGCTGCCTTCTTACTCCCCGCACTCTTGGCTTCGTAGATTGCTTTCTCAGCCCGCGCCGCCTCGCCCAGCCTGAGCTCCTGCAGCTGCGCTCGCCGCTGTACTAGAGACTGGGCGGCATCGTCAAGCCGCTGCTGCGCTTCAGCGACAAGCTGCTGTCGGGCACGCACTTTGGCCTTTAGCGCTGCCACTCGCTGGTGCCCGGCCCGCAGTCGGTCCGTTTGGTACTCATACAGCTGCATAGCGCAAGCCGAGCCAGGTGCTCTCTTGCCTCCGCTCCCCGCATTGCTGGCAAGCTCCAGCACCCAGCCGTGCTGGCACATTCTGTCTCGCACGCATTGCCCGCAATAATACTTTGGCTTGGCAGCACTACATATGCTGCATTTCATTCCGGCGTTTCGGCTGGGAGTATGAGTATAGAATTTAAATTAAAAGGGAGTGGATTTTCAAGTATAGAGCTAATTAATCCAAAAAGAGAAGAGCAAAATGGAAAGAGCACACAGACCTTGCATGTGCCAGCCCAGAGACTGGCTGACTGGCTCGCCTGACGATGCTACTGCCCCCTACATTACAGTGCAGTTGGGAGGCGCCTCGGGCACTTTGACCTCGCCCTTTTCGTCGAGCTCCATGTCTGGCGCCAAGATCTTGAGCAGCTCATTGGGAGGCTGCCCGCAGTCCTGCATTTTCTGCATCAGCTCAACGATCCGCGGATCATTGGCCGCGTCATCAGTGCTCTCAGCAAACATGGTCAAAATCTGCTTGACATACGAGTGCTGCTTCTCGTAACGCTCGCGATCCTCAGCCGACAGGGTGTCCTTGTTCTTCTCAAGGTACTTTGGGTACTCTTGGTCCAGCTCCTTCAATGGCTGCTGCAGAACATCCTTCGACATGAGTTGGCTGATAACGTCATCTACTAAAGAGTCTAGCTGCGAGTCGTCGCCCATTTGGTCCATCTGCCGCATCAGCTCATCCATCATGCCCATGCCTCCGTCTAGGCCCCGAGACGAATCGGCCTCAGCACGGTCGGCGCTATCCTTTAACTTGTCCATCGTCGCCTTGATTTTGTCCTGGAACGATGCTGGTTGCTCTAGAGTGGACGGCCCTGTGCCAGCCGCTCTAGCCTCAGCGCCATTCGAGCCGCTGTCTGCTGCTGGAGGATTGCTTGCCCCCAAATCGCTCTGTAGTGATGTCATTTGCTTTAGAAGCTGATCTAGTGCCGTTTTCATCTCGTCGCTCTCAGCACCAGTCTCTGCAGCCCCCGAGAGAGCCGAAGGGTCCTTTAGCAGGGCCTCCATACTCTTGGCTAATTGGCGAGCGAAATCCTCATCAAAGTTGACGCCACCCAAACCATCAGCGTCCTCGCCTGCTGCTGCTGCACGCAAGGCTCCATCGATAGCTGCGGGGGGAGCAACTGGAGCTGGCTCCTTTTTTGCCTTAGGCTTTGGAGTGGCATTGGTAAATTGCTCAAAGGCGTCGTCTAGCAGCTCGTCAAGCTCGGCGTCGGTGGGCGGAGGGGCGGAGGTGTTGGCCATTTCTATTTAGTCTGGCACACACACACAAATGTACTAGAATAGGGTTTATGAAAAAGTAAAAAAGAGTTCTAAGCAAGAGATGTAGAAGGAAAGGTACAAAAGTATGCCTCCTCCGCCTCCCTGAGCAGAGTGCAAGCTGCCACAAGACATGTGCTTGTAGGCAAGCCTCGTGCGATAATCTCCGTTGCTACCGGTTCGACTCGCCTATCGAGCCGATCGCCCCTGCTTTTTTCTTTGTCCCAAGCGATTTTTTTACGTCTCTCCTTCCCAGCTGCAGTCCTTGTCAGCTTCAGCCAGCTTTTGTACATTTGTTTAATTCATCTGCCCTAGCAACAACATCCTAGTTTAAATGGCGAGCACAAAGGTTGTTCTCCCTGGCGATATCATAGACACCCGTCGCGAAGAGGACACGACGCAGCAAGAGTCTAATGTGGAAGACGAAGCAACCGTAATTCGGCTTGGCCCGGGCCTTATCCAGGCCTTTGAAGCAGTGACTGCAGTGACGGCCGGTGTTTTACACAACAACAGCGAGACGAACCGGTGGTGGGTTGCCGGCAATAAGCGGCGCTACGTAGCCGCGGTAGGAGAGCCTGTAGTCGGCGTAGTAGTTGCACGACACGGCGAAGGGTATCGGGTCGACATTGGATCGGCACACGACGCGCTACTACCGCTCCTTGCGTTTGAGGGCGCTACCAAGCGCAACAAGCCCAATTTGGCTGTGGGCACGGTCGTGTACGGGCGAGTGGTGGTGGCCAACTCGGTGATGGACCCTGAGATCGAGTGCTACAACTCTAATACGGGAAAGTCGGAGGGGTATGGCGAGCTGTCCGAGGGCTTTATGTTCAAATGCTCACTGGGCCTGGCGCGGCGGCTGATCGATACCAAGGCGCCTGTGCTGGCAGCGCTGGGCAGCGGTGTGCCTTTTGAGGTGGCAGTGGGAGTCAATGGCCGTGTCTGGGTCAATGCCGAGAGCGTGGAAACGACCATTTTGGTTGCTAACGCGATTAGAAACTCTGAATACCTCGACGCTAAGCAGTGCCAGCAGATGGTCAAGGAATTGCTTGAGAAGCAGTAAAGGACAATTGCTCTCGTACTTGGTAGAAAACATGCTTGCTTTCGGCTTTTTGATAGCCGGGCTTTCTTCGAGCAGTGGTCCGCCGCAGAGCAAGGTTATGTAAGCCCAAAGCAGCCTTTGTCACCTTTGTCACCTCTAAATGCGGCACTCCGTTGTGTACGATTGGGCCTAGGATGTGTGTTTGCGGCGTTTAGGTAATCCGAATCCGCCTCAAAGCATCACTGCTTTTCCACTCCCCCCCTTTCTCTTTTCAAGCTCTTCCCTGCTCCTTTGGATTTTTCTTTAAATTCTTCTAATCCTGCCAAGCTTTTTTAAATTCGGCAACATCTTTCTTCATTTATATTATTACCCTTTTTCGGCGCACCTAATTACGCTAGGCATGCCCTTGCCTTTTCGCGAAAAGGCCATGTCGCAAGCCAGGCTTCCCTACTCGGCCGTTGCGCGGAGCAGCCAAGAAATGAGCAGCCAGCACGTGCGTTTTGCTCACGAGCAGCATCTGCCGGATGCCATCGATATTGAAGAAAGCGAGCTGTTTGACATGCCTGCTCGCCCCACCAACACAATGGAGGCAGCTGACAACGATGCCCTCTACTATGCCGTTTCCCTGGGCTCCTGTCGTCGGACACGCAAGGTACTGTATTTGATATTCGCTGATGGTCATTTTCAAGATCTGCCTTGCTGCTCTTCGTTATTGCTTGCTGAGTGTTTGTATGCCCTCTTTTCATGTCTCGGCCTCCTTTCTTGTTTTGAGCTTGTTTTGCCCTGTTTTCCTGTTCGAGACACACCCACTGTCTTGCATTAGATGTCATGGCGTGCTAACTTTCTTCCCCTTTCCTGTGATGTCATCATATCAAACCATATGCTCCTTTGCAATGTAGGGTCGGGTATTCTGGGTGACTGTGGTCTCGCTCGTAATCGTGTCGGTCGTCGGCATGATCTGGCTCTACTCTGATGGCATCAGCTGGATGCAGCGGTCCAAGAAGCGCAACGTGATTCTGATGATCAGCGATGGCTTTGGCCCAGCATCAGAGACTATGGCTCGCAACTACGTGCAGCAGATCAATGGACTGCCTATCGGCTACAAGAGCCCGCTCGATGAGATTCTAGTTGGCTCGTCACGCACTCGCTCAACGGACTCGTTGGTCACAGACTCGGCCGCCGGGGCTACGGCCTTCTCATGCCTGATGAAGACGTACAACGGCGCAATTGCTGTGGCCGAAGACAAGATGCCCTGTGGCACTGTTTTGGAAGCTGCCAAGCTGCAGCGTGGCATGCTCACAGGTCTAGTAGCAACGAGCCGGATCACTCACGCTACGCCCGCTTCGTTTTCCGCGCATGTGACGCACCGCGATATGGAGGACCTGATTGCAGAGTACCAGATAGGGAACTACTCTCTCGGACCAGTTGTTGACTTGATGTTTGGAGGCGGCAGATGCCACTTTATGCCCAACACGCACGCCAACGTCAGCTGCCGCATGGATGCCCGTGACCTGTGGAGCGAGGCCCAGGCCGCTGGCTTCCACACACTAAGCACGCGCAAGCAGTTTGATACCCTTGACTCGCATGGCAGCGGCGCCGCCAAGTCGCTGCCGATTCTTGGCGCCTTTGCGTCGTCTCACATGGACTATGAAATCGACCGCGACGCAGCCACTCAGCCATCGCTAGCAGAGATGTCGGCCAAGGCGCTGGGTATCCTGGATGCTGCCACGAAGAAGAAGAACGCTGGGTTCTTCTTGATGATTGAGGGGAGCAGAATCGATATGGCTGCACATACCAATGACCCCGCTGCGCACCTACGCGACATTATCGCCTATTGGGATGCCATTGCCGTAGTACGCAAGTTTGTTGAGGAGCATCCCGACACAGTGCTGATCAGCGTGTCTGACCACGAAACTGGAGGATTCTCGACTGCCAAGCAGCTGACTCCTGAGTACCCCGAGTATATGTGGAACCCACGGGCACTAGAGCATGTGCGCCACTCTATCGAGTACATCTCATACAAGCTACTGGCACAACCTACCGATGACCAAGAGGCGCGCTACAAGTATGTGCGCGACACTGTGTTTGCGGACTGGCTGGGCGTCAAGGACTCCAAGCATGCCGAGATCATTGCGGTTGCGCAGGAGACTGAGTCTATTAGACTGCGCCAACTCTTGAGCAACGTCATTTCCAATCGCGCACAGGTCGGATGGGCCACTCATGGGCACAGTGCCGTCGATGTCAACCTTTACGCATACGGCTTGAACGCCAACTTGCTGCGCGGCAACAAGGAGAACACGGATATCGGCCAGTTTATCGTCGATCAGCTGGGCTTGGATCTCGGCAAGATCTCGGGCAAGATCAAGACTGATCGCGTTGTCCAAGGTACTCGCGCTATTAAGGAGACCTGGCTAGGACGTCGGGATCTCGATGCGCTTGATCACAACCCAGTTGCGCACTAGGCTCTTCTCTCTCTTCTCTACACTTTTGGGAACTCTCCTACAATACACATTTTAAACATTTTTACCAAAAGTGGCTTGAGCAAATACAAATTTAATTCAGAAAACGGTGTATAGTGTAAGATTGGGTGTATCAGACCTATTTATCTAGTGAGTCGACCGAATCCCGCCGACGACCCTTAGAGCCGGAGTCAGATTTAGAGGCGATAAGCGAGCTCATCTGCGTGACCATTTGGCTCAGCATGCCGGAGAGCGAGCGGAGCGAGTCCATCTGAAGCTCCATCTGTTTGGTTTGCATGTCGATACGCTTAGCCTCGACGTCCATCTCCTTCTTCTGAACCTCCAAGCGGTTTTCCTCTATCTGCATACGCTTGTTCTCGAGGTCTTGCTCATGCACAAACACGGTCTTTCGGAACTCTAGCTCTTCACGGCGCAAGTTGAATTGTAACCACTCTAGCTCCTCTCGCGTCCCTAGTATAGCTGCCGAGTGCTGTCCAGCACTTTGCGCATCTTGAGACTCGCGGATACTGGACATTGCCATGTTTGGCCCCTGCGGAGTGCTGGACGACAAGGGTGCCTGTGCAGAGACCGGTGGTGGGCCCGCCGCCGATCCGCTGACCCCGTTACCCATCTGCGATTGAGCCGGTGCTAGTAGTTGCTGCTGCTGGCCACCAGCCACGCCAGACGACCGCGCACTATTGGGTGTGCCACAAGCAGCCATGGCTGCTGCTGCTGCGTCCATCGGGTAATGATGGGGGAGGTTTCGCGGATATTCTGGCGGCCTTTGGTAAAACAATTGTTGCTGTTGCTGTTGCTGCAGGTATGTAGGGGGTATTTGCATCTGCATGGTCATGGGCGAGCGCTGCTGCAACGCTAAACTCTGGTATAGTTGTTGCTGGGTGTCGGCTGCAGTTAGACGTGGGTCAACTGGTTGTACATGGCGAGCTGGACTGTGCCGGGTTTGGAGCATTGCAGGAAACGTGCGGCTGCGCTTGCCTGAGCTCATCATCAAGGGACCATCGGCATCAGCAGTGGTGGCGGCGGCCCCATTGCCGCCATCGGGCAGCAAAGATCCGTCGAGCCCACGCTTTGGCGCGAGCTTGCGTGATTGCCCAGCAGCGCGGTACGGCAGAGACTCGGCAGCGCTAATGCGAGGTGGAGAGGCTCGCGGAATACTAAGCAAGCTCGCGCTACCCCCCTCAGCATTACCGCCCAAGTTGCCGGTGCCAGCCAGGGATGCTGAACCGACAGCGGCAGCAGTAAGCTTGGGTCCGTTCGGCGGAGACCCGGTGCGCTGGTCGAATGGCGACCCGGCTATAATTCCCTGAGAAGTAACTCCTGACTCTGAAGCTGGAGATCCTGCAACCCAGGCCTTCTTTTGTGAGTGCTGCTGCGATGACGAGAATTGCTGAGCTAGGCCAGACTTGAAAATGGTCTCCAACTTGTGAAAGTTGATACACAAGGCTTCAGCGACTTCGAGCGGCTGCTTGCCAGGGTGAGCCGAGGCAAAGTCTTGGCGCTGAATCTCTGCCGATGCCTTATAATAGCGCTTCTCCAATGTCCGTATCTTTCCTTCAATAGATCGACTGGTTTTGCCAGAGAGAATTTCGCGAATAATCCGTTCGTGGCATTCCTTCTTACGCCTTGGCTCGTTAAATAGCTTACAGTTGGTGGGTTCGTATAGCCAGTCAACCAGAGCAGTCTCTTCCCAAGGCAGCCACAGCTGGTACATATTTTTGCCTTCGTCGGGGCCATTACCGCCACCACTACCACCACCCGTGCTGCTGCCGTGCAAGTGCGTATTACCCAGCCCTTGGGCAGCGCCATTGGTGCCGCTACTGAAGCTTCCTCTGTTAGTAGTCGGATGCGCCTCGCTATGTGTGTAGCGGATAGCCGGCGGCGTGGAGTTGCCGCCATGGCCTGTAGCGCTACTGCGACGTTGCTGTCCCAAGGTCATATGGAAGCTCTGGCTGTTGCGGCCGTTGTAGTAGGGCGACGACTGCGGCGACATTTGGAGGTGCTGCGGGCCGCTCGAGTTGCTCGTAGACCGTGCGTGCGGTGGGTCGACCGCAGGCTCGTCGCCCTCAATAGAATCGCGCGCAGAATCAATCTGCTTACGACTAGTGGTACTACCAGGGTCTCTCTCGGCATCGGCGCCTATTGACGTTGAAAGCAAAGGCTGGGGACGGCTTGGCGGAGAGGCCCCACCCAAGAGGTTTGATAGACTGCCGCCACTCAGTGGAGCAGCAGCACTGGCTGGGCTGTGTGTATCGGGCGGGCAGCCGTTGGTATCATGCGAAAGCGACATGGCTACAGATATTTAGGCGCTTGTACTCCTTGGAGTCGCCCACCTCGGCTGCTAATTCAGTTAAACGGGGCTCTAAAGTGTATCTCGGAATAGAGGCGAAGAGGCTCAGTAGCGGCTCAGAAGCGAGTAGAGCAACGACTCGTTAAATACTGGGTGGCAGCGCGAGAGAAACGCAGAATAAAGAGTGCTATAGAAAACAGGAGAAATTAGAGAGCAGAATATTCCTCAGTCCAAGGGAACGGCAAAAGGAAAAGAGAGAAAGGCAGGTGCGTGAAATCTCCAGTAAAGGTGCTTAATTCCAAAAGGAAGAAGGGGGCAAAGGAAAGGGCTGAATGCGAACAAATTTAGAAAACACAAAGGAAGGAGAAAAAGGGTGGTGTAGAAACGCCGAATGGGCAGAGACAATAACCAAGGGGCATTGCGCGGACCCCTTTCCTGAGCGCAGCCAGCTTTTACTCAGACATGGCCAGCCCCATGTGGTGTGATTTTCAGTCTACCAGGGCTCTTTTGCTGCGGCGACGGCAGTGATAGCGTCGCTGGTGGCTGACTGTAGAGGCCCAGAGCATACGTGAGCTTGGAGGAAGCGTGCTCCTAGGATTTTAAAACAGCGGCTTGGTACGACTTGGGCTAGAGGGCTGTAATTGAGGGGCACCTTTCTTGCCAAGTCTTCTTCGCCTCCAGCGACCAAAATCCTCGTCTAAAAAAAGGGGGAGAGCAAAAGATTTTCTATTAATAACTATGTCCGCATCTGCTTTGTCATTGGACCGAGCCCATGTGTCTTCTTCCGCAAGAGCTTTGAAGTCATGGCCTCCAGCTGTTGCCAGCTGTTTCCCGCTGCTACGACTTGGGAGACGGAGCTTGCCACTCCACGAGAGCCGCTACCATTGCTGTAGCTGCAGCTGCGCACTGACCCTGCCCGCTAATGGAAGTGGGGGGAGCATGAGCTCGCCCTCTCCTCATGATCGTCCATTGTTCTCGTCGCTGCAGTCAGCGGAGGTGCAGGCTTTGCCCCGCTCCAAGAAAAGTGGGGCAAAGGCCTATACGATCTTGCGTGAACACATGTCTGCCGATCTTATCACTGCCCCACCAGAAGCTCCTTTTCCGTGTGAGGCGGGCTAAGCCTGAGCGGCGCTCTCTGCAACACAAAGCAAAGAAGGGGCTGTTCTGGAATCTCGACCAGTGCCTCCTTTTTTCCCACTCGTGGCATCCAATCGCAATCGAAGGCTAACGTGGCATTTGCTGGCTAGGTGGCACGTTTAGCTAGCAAATTTGCAGGTATTTAGGATTTCCCTTGGGATTTCCCCTCACGTGCTCGCTTTAGCCGGATTTATGGCAATGTGCAAAAAGAAAAAGTGGTATTTGGGGATGTTACTCTATCTTGTGCACCCTTTCTGCTGGGCCACAAAACCACCCCATTAGCTAGCTGAACCGGGCTTGCTTTTAAATGTGCACAAGTGGTCTGTTCCCGCCAATCACTGCAAAAGCGTGCCGAGTTCAAGGTAGGCAGACATTTTTTGTCACGCCAAATACCTAACTTGTTGCAATAAAGGCAATTAGTGGCCTTAGCCAGGCACACAAGAAAGGACAATCACTGGTATCTTTAAATGGGATTTCCTTTGACTCCAACGCCCCTGGGTTTTCTGGTCAAAATGACACGCCGCTGGAACTATTTTAGACTCCCGCTTGCTTTGACATTGATATTTTCGGCTATCAAAAGAGCCCGACTAGGATATAGCCAACCTCCTATGTAGCCCATCGCCGACTTTTCTGCCAACCAACTATTAGATGTGGTATCCTGGGTGTCTCAAAAGTCTCCAATAGTTAAAGTGATTCCCTGTTAGGTTTTGCCACGGTGATTTTGTGGTAGATGCGGCTGGTGCAGCTACTGCAAGCATAACACATCCATGCAGCTTTTCAAAGACACAAAGAGGCGAGCAGCGGAGTCCCCAACAAGCATGGATTCTCGTCGTCCTCCACGGCATATACCAATCTAAATGTATATGCCGCTGGCACAGCCGACGCTGGTGTTCCTGCCAATCTGGCGATCCTAGTATTGATGTGGCAGGGGGTGGCAGGCCGGCAATAGTGTGACAATGCAAGCGCAAGTTTAGAGGGCTGGAGCCATGCGTGGGGATTTGCGTGCGGTGGGGGTGGCCGAGATAAAAGAATGCTTCTTTATCTGTGGCGAGAGAATTAGCGGAAAAGCGCCTTTGTAAACCATATCTGGCGACTACTACGGTAATCGGAGGCGGGCCAAAATTGTGCTTTTCCCTGGACCACTGAAAGAGGGTGATTGGCGTGAGAGTATGAATCTGTCACTCTGCTGAGAGTTTGGCTAATAGAAGGAATGCGCATTAAGTACATAAATAGATGCGCTGCGCCTTCATAGATTCGCCGCCAAAGGTAGGAAAAGCTTAGTACGTCACAACTCGCTTGTGTTCATGTAGATCAGATAGCAGCTGTGCGAAATTAGTCATGGCAAGCGCAGGCTCTGTCAAGCGAACATACAAGAGTTGCCAAGCACAGACAGCAATGGAGCTGAGCAACAGAAGGTCGATATGGAAAATGGAAACAGGCTCCGCTGCACGAGGATATTGGGCAGATCTGTCGTGGCCGTAATTGTTCTTTGTAGCTCAGCAGCGCCTGGAAACAAGGACAAGGAGAGCCTCCCTGCAAGTTGACTTGTCGCTCATCTGTAGCACGTATCCTGGTATATTATGCTCCTCGGCCCGCATGAAGAGAATGAGGATTTGCTGTCTTGGCAGTGTTTTTGTCGGATAGTAGCCAAAGTATTTTTATTGGGACCAATGGCAGGCGGGCGCTGGTCAGACTGCTGCCTGATTTACTGCAATGCCCGATGCAAAGGAGTGCTGCAGAGATCAACCTCACCAGCAGGAGGCAAGCACAGCTCCCCAAATTGGCGCTCTGGCACGCACGAGTGAGACAAGGCAGCATCAGAAGCAATGTCAAAGGCCGCTTCTGGTGGCTAGAGTGGCTAAAATGGCAAAGCGGCAAAAAGCAGTGTCCACCCTGCGAGCTCTGCCCAACAGTGAGTAGCGGCGTGTCGTGCGAGCCAGACCGGGTAAATATGTGACCGCCACGGGCTGGATCTAGTAGCCCATTGGCCCAAAGTAGGGAAAGGGACTGCGTGCTCGTAGTACAAGCAAAACATTTGGATAAGCAAAAAATATGGAAGAGGGCAGGGAGGGGTGCAGCGCTGCTGGTCCGGCCACTGAATGATTCCGCTGACATGCAGACCAGGGGGTGACTGATATGCTTACTTGAGTGAGAGACTTAGCACAAGCCTTGGCCTAAATCCCAAGAGAGACAGCCATGCACATTCAGGACACAGAAGAGCATGGCAAGAAGGCTCTGACATACCTGTGTGATTTCCAAGCCAGCACGTTTCAGTCCAATTGGCTTGTCGCTCTCAATCGCTTCTTGCGTCGGCTATTCCCCGGCAATGGCAACGGCATATGGCAGCCTAAAGCATGCGTGCTGTGGCCATGATCCCCCTGCTTTGTAGCGTGATCCCCATTGCCCCTCCGCCAGCATTCTTAGGCACAGGCGGGCCAAAGGCTGTCATCGCTGGAACAGAAAGAGAGTAGGCAGCGACCAGCTCCCTCTCTCCCTTTGTGCCTTGAACGGTGCGTACGCATCGGTGACGGCTGGTCGTGTGGCACCCGAAGAGGCCTGTGAGATAGATATAGCCACTCTTGCTCTTCTGCCCCTCCATGGATATAACCCCCAAGATACCGCCCTTTCTCGGCTGTTACTCGCGTGAAAGTGCTACCAATTGCTATCGCTCGCCGAGGTGGCACGAGCATCCAGGAAACCCAGCAAAAAGACAGACAAGATGTCCATGATGCCCATGCCCCTTTTCCTGGGGCTGGCTGCTGGCGACCCACCCATCGCACCCACCCCCCGGCAACAAGCCCCTGGGCGTGTCTTGGCTAAGCAAACAAGGCTTCTTCGCCGTGAGCCAAAAAAGTACATTAATTTAATACGCCTCCCATGGTCGCAAAAAGCGGCACACCATCCTTCTCCACTTCTGGCTCCTCCTGTTCTTTTTATACATTACGTCTGTCTTTTGTCTACTTTCCCGTTTCTATTTCTTCTCTCCCCTGGGCTCGCTCACCACTGCAGTCTCTCCTCGCCCCAGACTGCTTACGAACTCGGTGTTCCTTGTCCAGGCCTGCCACGCCACGTATACACACTCACTTTATACGTACGTTAGCTGCTCCCGAGCCCGATTCGGTATCCCACTGCCACTAGCAGTAGCGTTTTTTGCTCATCACACCGGCTGAATCCCGGCCGAATTATTGCTTATTCCACGCTGATCTCATATCTTATCCCCATGCCCCAAGTTTACAGGCTAAACATTGGCCCCCTACTGCCCTCGCAGACTGAGTGCCTGCGGGCCAGAACTCGAGCCACCTTGCTGGAATGCCTACTGCTTGTTTATCTCCAGCCCAGTGCTTTTCCTATGCACGCATTCCCCATCTAGCCTTATTAAGCAGCCACCTTTTTTCTGGCTTCCTGCCTGTATGCAGCGCATATATTGGCTTGTGCGCCCGCCAACAATGCTCTCTTTCCTCCCTTGCCAGCACATATGACTGTTTCTCACTCTAGCGCATCCTCTGCCGATGCGTCGCATCCCACCAGCATACCTCGGAACGTCGCAGTCGCCATGAAAGCACACATGATAAGCCACCACTTCTTGGCTGGCGATCTTGCTGCACCCGCTCTCCACAGCTACCTATTTTGCCAGCAAATTAGAGGCGGTCAATGCCGCCTCCACCCCCTCGTGTGCATTTAGACTTGCCGCTGGGCTGGATGCAAGCCTGAAAGCACAATGCTCTGAAAACAAATACACGGTCACGCTCTCCAAGCTGACTGCAGCTTCCTGTAAGTGGGCAATGACCCGTTTGCCTCTCTCCACCACCCTCCGTATAAAAGAGCGTCTAGTGGGAGTTTGACGCTGTATACAGGCTAGCTCTGGCTGCTCTGCTGCTTTGCCATTCGCCTTGATTTCTTTATTCAGGCGCACTCCTTGGCTGGCTCTGGGGAAGGCTGGCGAGTTTTCTAGCTCCGTTTGTTCATAAATTATCGCTGGCCTTTCCATCGCGTCTTTCCTTATTGAGCCTTTGCCCTCTTTGGCTCCGCATTATTGCATACCTTGTTACTTTATTCGACTTTTTTTTGGCACGTAGTAGTCTTGTCTATTTTATCGCCTCTTTTGCTCTATCTGTGGCCACGATTCTCTGCCTCCATCTGCCAGCAGCAGATCCTGCTTTACATGCACACGTACATATGCGGCCACCTGTACCTGCATTTTTGTGTACAGTCAGCCTATTTGCTAATCGCTGCTATTTACTGCATCTCTCTTTCGATCCATGTACTATTTTTTTCAATCATGTAGTGCGACATAGCTAACGTTCCACTCTTCGCCGACTCTCTTCCCTTTTGTGTATCTACGATTTTCTCGCTGCGTTACCACACTTTGCTCGTTCTTTTTCTTCTCGTGCGCCTTCAGCTTTACGCGATTCAGCCATTTGCAAGGTTGAAAAAACTAAATAGGATCGGCTGGTACTGCCTCGAGGTTCCAAACTGGCTTTCATTAGCGCTGCTAGTTGCCCTGCCGCAACCCTGTGGGCCCTTCCTCCCCGAGCGTCATCGAGGCATACGTGGCTTCTTGAACCTACCGGTCCTCGGCACTTAGGACAAAGCACACTCCGCTCTTGCTTCTTCTTCCTTTGCCCGCCGCTTTAACCACATGTCGAGCTTTGACGGCAGTAAACGTCAGCGCACTGAGGAGCGCCACTCCTCCTCTCCCATACCGGAATTATCTAGCACAAGTCTCGCCGAGTATGGCTCAGGCTCCAGAGCCGACTCTGGACAAAGGCTCGGCGCAGATTCTGGACCTGGCCCTGTGTTAGTATCCGCCGTGAACTCTGCGGAGCAGTTTGCCATTCACGAATTACTGGAGCGTCTTTTGGCCAGACAAGACCGCATAGCCGCTGACGTTGTTCGCTTACAATCGACAGTTGATTCTGTGCTAGCCAGTCTGCGCCACCAGTCTGCCCCGCAGCGTACTGCCTTCCAGTATCAACAACAGCTGCTGCCTGAGCGCCGCCCGCTTTCTGCCGCCTCACTTGAAACAAAGCGGCGCTCGCCATTGCATACATGGTCGCCCACCCACTCGGCCCCCACCGTGCCTCCGACCCTGGCTAACATTGTTACGCTTTGCGACGAAACATCCAGCTCGCTGTCATCTGCGACCCCAATACACGGCGCCACAACTGGTCCCCTCTTGTCGCCATCAACGAATTCAGCTGGACAGTCGGTCTCACCTAGGATGCAAATTTCGCAGCACGGCGCTGGTAGCAGTGCTCGCGACAACATTGTTTCTGATAATTCAGCAAGCGGAAGTAACATTGGCAGCGGCGACCCTCGACTTGCCTCCAACCCACACCACGCTTATGAGTCCCAGCAGCCAAGGCCACGATACCCAGCCACGAGTTATTACTCTACGCCGCCGCCATCAAACCCGCCGCCACCACAAGGCGCAATAGCACGCGCTGCTCAAGCTGGCGGTTCGGCGCCAGGCATTCGCTCGCCGCCGCCATTGCTGATCCAAGGGCAGCTCAGAAGCCAGCAGCAGCATCATCATCATCATCAGCCTTACCCGCACTCGACTCCTATGTCCTCCTCGTCCGCCCCCACTCTACAACTTTCTAACGTCCGAACAGTTCACCCTAGCCACCAACAGCAGCAACAGCAGCAGCAACAAAGGCTATCCGACCTTAGCCTGTCATCCCAGCCATATCAGCATCAGACCAACCGGCAGCACCCTACACATCTGGCCGCAAAGTCGCCTCCTAGAGTTCACACAAATCTCCAAAGCTCGAGCCAGCCAAATGAGCGGCCTCTGTCACTGCCGCCCATTCGTACGTCGTCATCTGCAGCACCCGCCCATGTCATCCATCCACGGAGTTCCGTGCCGCAGCACGCCAATACCACCAGCGCTTCGCCTTATTCGTCGTCAACCTCTCTAGCATCTTCGATGTTTGCTGGCTCCTCGCACTCGGCGCCCAGGCCATCGCTCTCCTACCACCATTCGCCCTTGCCGAGCATTTCCGGACTTGCTCGCACATTGCCGTCAACCGCTAGTGGTGCTGCCTCGAATTTGCCAACGCCCAGTGTCGGAGAGTCACCAACTGGGTTGAATGTTGGGCCTCAGGGTGTCAGAGGTAACACATCAGCTGGCGGCAGTAGCCGGTCGTATAGCGTTGGCCAGGGCGGTGGGAGCAGCGGTGCCATGTCTCAGCAAAAGGTCGAGAAAAACCGGTTTCAGGCCAACATTCGGGCCTTTGTCGACCACCACTTTATTTCCCATCCCGATGCACAGTGGGACTACCAGCAGTCATTCAAGGCTCCGCGCAACGCCCAAGCCACGCATCAAATTGTGCAGGCGTTCTACGCAAGCTATGGTGGCACTTACGAGCGCATCGAACACGGACTAAGCGTATACTTTAGTTCGCTCAAGGCCAAGCACCGCACCACCGACGACAAAGCCATGCTGAAACAACAGCGCGATCGGCGGCGTGCGCGACGCATTAAAAAGGCAGCAGGGCGGCGCAAAGTCTTTGACCAGGCGCAGTACCCGTATTTGCCTCGCGACTTTGACTTGCAGCAGTGTTTCATTCCGTCAGTGATGAGTCCAGAGCACACGGATGAGGAAGGCGAGGTCAAAGTTGGCGGGCTGCCATGGCGCTCACATGTTTTTAATGAGCTCTTTCGGCACTTGGACACGCTTCGCCCAAAGCGCACACCTCGTCCCACCGACCCAACCCTGATCGGTGGCGTTTTGCCTCCGCCCGATGTACCAGAATTTATGCTGGATCTGGAGTACATGTCGGTTGACCGCTCGTACCACCACGACCCCGAAGAGGACATTGAGATGGACAGCTCAACTGACGATGCTGAATCTCGTCCTGGATCTGACGCATACATGTAACATCCTTTTCATTGCCCCATTCATCCACGCACCTCCCTACCCGCTCGTTCACTTTTCACCTTATTTAATTACACGCCGCGCCTGCGCCAGACAATGATGGCACCTCGCTCCTCTTGGCCTTGTTATTTTGAGGCTCTCTAATTCGACTATTTTCTATGCGCTCCGCTATAATTTTTCTTTCTACGATTTTCATTTATTCATTCTTATCAACTGCGTCTTGTTAGCTTGCCTTTAGATGCCGTACGATAAGTAGGCATTGTCGCTGTTGCTCTAAATTAGTCTATACATTCATTCTCTCGTTTGCTACGTTTGCTACCTTTATCACTGAATTGTTACTTTGCCATTATTATTCCTAACGGTGAGGCTTGCTATTGTCTGCAAGCCTGTTGCAATTGCTTGCCGCACTTGGCATTGTTGTTTATCTCATTCGCCTTTTGCTAAGCCTTAGCATTTCAGGCCCATTGGTCATCAGCCTCGAGGTGTCGTCGACCATGTCGCGATCGCCGGCGAACGCCCGGCTAGTTTCAATTGCAATTTCCTGTGCCCCATTGTATGTAAATGCACAATGCCAAAGTGAGCTGTGCTATCTTTGCTTGTCCTGTTAGCAGATTGTTCTCTAGCTGTCCTATTGTGCCGTGACAAAGCAGGACCCAGGACACGTGAATTGGTGGAATTGAAGAAAGGGGGCTTGGTTGTCTGCAATCTAGCACATCAAAGAAAACTTGATAACATCTTTTTGGGCCCAAAAAAGGCACTTGCCGCTGGTTGTCACTGCTAAATAGAGTGGCATATATGATATGTAGCAGCAGGCTGCGCTTCTTGCATGCCGGGTTGGGGTGTGTGGAAATTCCGACACTTGTTTTCTGGCACCGAGTCAGAACCATGCGCGCAAGGGCAGCATAGAAAGACAGCGGAATTACAATGTCAATTCGGCATCTGCATCTATCTTTTTTAAGGATGCATTGGTGTTTTTTTTCTGGGTGTCTGCTAGAAGGGCCTGCCGATTTATTTTTGTTCACATGGTCATTTAGCCGCAATTTTAGGGTGCATCCAAGACAACAAGTGCTCGTTGATCACTGTTGTTTTAAAGATTCTCGCACTTTGCCTTATAGTCAACTGGGAGAAAAAGGGAGTACTGTGCACCTTCTGAATAGTTGGGGCGATTCAGCGCTGCTCTTGCGTGATCCGACTGCATGCTTCATTAGTTTCTAGCCGAGCACCAAGCCAATAGAGGCAGACCTTTACCCAAACTGCAGTTTATGTCAATACACCTTTGTCTCTTCCTGAGCAGCTGTGCTGCTCAGGGTTGCTGTGGTGTGAACGCCAGGGCTTTGTTTGGGGAGGTTTTGGCTTCCGTTCAGCGATTTGCTTCTTATCTCCAGCTTGATCACAATCTCCGGATCACGTAGTGTATTAAATTGGCGGGGCCTGGATGAAGGGCGACATCACCACATGCCATTATATATCGCTGAGGGAGCAAAAGTACAAAGCGCAATCTTTCATAAACACAGAATTAATTCGCTTTGCCTCAATTTGCCCCTTACAATCTGCACTCATATAAAAATGTCAGCCAACGACCAAGGCATGCAGGGCGACGACTACGAGGACGTCAAAGAGCAAGACCGGTTTCTGCCAATAGCCAATGTGGCGCGGATAATGAAGCGAGCGTTGCCAGATAACGCCAAGATAGCCAAGGAGGCAAAGGAAACGGTGCAGGAGTGCGTGTCAGAGTTTATTTCGTTTATCACTAGCGAGGCCAGCGACAGGTGCCAACAGGAGAAGCGAAAGACCATCAATGGCGAAGATGTGCTGTGGGCCATGCAGTCGCTTGGGTTTGAGAACTACGCGGAGGTGCTGAAAAAGTACTTGGAAAAGTATCGGGATTCTATCAAAGTTGAAAGGGATAAGGATGACATGTCGGTTGGCATGCGGGGTGAGGACTCGTCGTCGCCTCCTGCCACTGGTCGCCCTGGGGCTCTGTCGATGACGGCGGCGCTGGCTAACCTGGGTGGGTCTGTAGACCACATGGATGTACATAGCGGTGACGCCGACGCAGCAAGCATGTCAGCCTATATGAGCCAGCCTGGTCAGCAAAATTCCTACTACGGCTAGTGACGGCAATGCCATTTCGTCCCTCGCCCCTACCTGCCAATCCCCGCCAGTTTTTACATACGCATCTATTTTTCTCCCTCCTGTCCTTGCCAACTTCATTATATATCTTTATTTATCGCGGCTATTCGCAGCACTAGTCCGAGTCTGAGTCTGACACGTAGGGCACGTCGCCTTGAGCGGCAACGGTCCTCTTGTACAAAGTGCTGTTTGGGTTCTTTTCGGGATTGCGGCAGAGGATCAGCTTAAGGTCGATTGCTTGCGCCTCTTCTTTAGACGTAGTTGCAAAGGTTGCGATCCCATCCTGAATCTCGTCGAGCACACTATACAGTAGCTCAAGGGAGCGCGCATCAAAGCGCTGAGTCAGATACAAATCAACGTCAAGATCCTTCTCCTTGGCTGCCAGCTTGAATGCGCCGAGTGCGATTTGAGACGGCTGGTAATGAAACACCAGATCTGTGTGCAGCGACTTGTCAATATAGTGAGCAGTGCGATCGTAGGTTTCCCGAAGCACATCCTTTTCGTTTATAAAGGCTTGCATGTCAAGGTAAAAGCCATAGGCAGCGCGATACGGGTGGTGGACGGCCAGCTCAAACTGCAAGCTCTGAATTACAATAAACTCTAGTCCCAGAACGTCCTCGCTCTTCGTCTGGGTCTTTGATCCACGCTTAGCCTCTGCGGCAGCCAAGGGCCGAATAAAGTCCTCGATCTTCATAAAGGCATTTTCCACCTTTGTCGCCAAGTAGAAACACGTAAGCATGATGCTCTTGGGCGGGTAGTCAAAGACGACGTTGTGGAGGTAGAATCGCTTCATAAAGTTGATCGCCGTTGCCTTTACGTTGTCTAGCGACTCTGGCTTGAGCAGCTTGCTGGCCCGGTAGATCGTGACGTAGACGTTGATCATCTTCAAGTAGAAATCGATGAGTTTGAGCTCTTCTTCTGGCGTCAGCATATTCGCGGTCGCCTCGGCAATGCGCGTGTCCGACGCCTCCTGGTCGCCCCCTTGCGCCTCTTGTCGCAGGCCGTGCAGTACGCGTTCGACGCCCTGGCGGTTGTTTTCGGTGCGGAGCTTGGCTAGTGACGCCCGCGTGAAGCGCCAGTGCTGGTACTGCGACGTCTGCTCGAACAGCTGCGGTCTGTCCGCCATCTTCCGTGTATAAAGAGAGCGATTAGGTATGTCAAAAGAAAGAACGCTACGGTCTATTGAGTTTCTTTTAGAGCACCTGGCTGAGTCGCTAGAGCACTCTTGGTGGCAGGCTCACTCGTATGGGAACTGCGCGAGTGAGTGGGTGTGATTTGTATATGTATGCGAAGCTGTCAGGACCGAATGCCAAGCGACTGGGAAGGCTGGTAAATAAGTTTCGCTGTCACTCTGCTTACAGATACAACCTCTGGGAGCTCGCAAAGCTGCCAAGGGCCTCAGCCAAGTGTTGGAGGTTCCCTCTCTTTTTTGTCCAACCAGAAAGAGGGCACACCCGCTTGAAACACTACTTTCTTTCAGGAACTCACTTTTGCTTTACCCTTCAAATCCTTCTTTCGCCTTCATTTTCTTTCTTTATTCAATTCGCTTGGTGCTTGTTGCCCTTGCTGCGTGTACTATAGTTGTGCTAGCTGGTTTTGTGGCTTTGCTCCATTCTCTGGCCTAATGTCGTTTATGAAATGGATGAGCGGAGGTGCCAATGGAGGCACAAGCAACTCCAGCGGGAATTCAACGCTGGTAACGTATCGGACATTGCCCATTGGTAGTTCAAGGACTATGGAAGCTAGCCATAGTACCTCCTTAAAGTGCCCCTTCCTTGCTAACCTTGCTCTTTGCTATGCATTCCGGTATAGGCTAATGGCGGAGGTGGGTATATGCGCAACGATTGGCCAGATAACGATGACCGGTACTACGGACTGGTTAATGTGGGAAACATCTGCTATTCCAGCTCTGTGCTTCAGTCGCTCTATTTCTGTCGGGCTTTCAGAGACTGTGTCAACAACTACCCGCACCCGCGCCAATTGCCGAGCTCGCAAAGGACCAGCATAGTGCCTGGGCGAGCAGGCGCTAACCACGTACTGGGGAGATCGACATCTGCACTGGCAATCGCTGGCGGTGGGGTTCTGGAGCACAGTATAAACAGGTCTGCCACGGTGCTGGCTGGAGGCGGTAATAGGCAGGATAACAGAGCCACTTGCGAAAAGGGTGGCGATAGCATTGTGGCTAATGGACTGGTCCCGGGTTTAGAAGCCGTGACACTGGCTGCAGCTCCAGAGAATGGCAATGCCAAGGCCAAGGCGCTTTCGGCATTCCGAGAGCGCGCTGCCGGGCTCCGACGTAAGAAAGACCGCGGAGGCAGCGGCGATACTATCCCGAGCACTAGCGTTGATGTCTTGGCTGACGGATCAAACGACGGTAAGCGCGTGCCAGGTATTGCAGACAACTCCAAAGTCGGTAGTCAGGCCCATACCACAGCAGAGACCGCAGCTGTAAATGCAAGCACTGTTGCCGACAGCAGCGCAGATTCGGCAGCTGGTGCGCAGGAGAGGCAGGACAGTGCCGCATCTAATGAGGATGCATCGAGCATGGCAAAGCCTGGCATTGGTAGCAGCATGTTTTCCGAGCTCAAAGACCTATTCTGGCTGATATCGACTCGTACGCAGCGCACTGGTAGCTTGTCGCCACAGGGCTTTATCGCAAAGCTCAAGCAGTCCAACGAGCTGTTCCGGAGCAATGCGCACCAGGACTCGCACGAGTTTCTGAACTACCTGCTCAACGAGATTGTGGAAAACGTTGAGAGTATCAACCGAGACATGCCAGTCAAAGGGTGCACAGGCGCGCCACTGCATGGACCCAAGCAACTCCTTGGAAATACCTGGGTACACACGCTCTTCGAGGGACTGCTGACCAACGAAACGCGCTGCCTAAGCTGTGAGTGCGTCACTAGCCGCGATGAGACCATTCTCGATGTGTCGGTGGATATCCACGAAAACACGTCGGTTGCCAACTGCCTCAACCAGTTTGCGGCTGGTGAATTGCTGTGCCACGACAACAAGTTTTACTGCGACAACTGTGGAGGTCTGCAGGAGGCTGAGCGCCGGATGCGCCTGAAGCGCCTGCCTAATATCCTAGCTTTGCACCTTAAGCGCTTCAAGTACCACGAAGTTCTGGGTCGCTATGTCAAGCTGTCCTACCGTGTCAACTTTCCTACGGAGCTGCGTGTGCCTAATACGACCGAGGAGGCTGAGGACGTGCTCTATTCGCTGAGCGCGGTCGTTGTGCACTTGGGCGGCGGCCCCTTTCATGGCCACTACATCTCTATCGTGCGCAGCGGTGAAAAGTGGGTCTTATTTGACGATGACTGCGTGGAGATTATCAAGGAAAGCGAGTTGAGCAATTACTTTGGCGACTTTCCAAACTTTGGCTCTGGCTATGTGCTGTTCTACGAGCGCACGGATTTTGACCCAATGCAGTACGACCTGCCCCGACCATTCGCTCCCAGTGGGCCCGAGCAGGCCTCTGTACCCAACAGCTCTGGCACTAGAGACCCTAGTGCAGCGGCTCTGGGGATGCAAGAGTACGACCTGCACCCATCGCCCACTATGCCGAACCTGACCACAGCAGCAGTAACTGCAACAGCAGCGTCTCCTTCGACTGTAGAGAGCCCGAGTGACATTGGCTACAGCTTTAAATTTACGGCACCTATGCGCCCGCCACCCCTCATCTCAACATCCAGGTCGATCCATGGAGGCATGGATCCAGCATCTGGCGGCGGCAACCCAAAGACACCTACCAGCCTGACGCCCTCACTGACCACTACACATATGGACAGCTTTGTACCTACGACTTTTCATGGAAGGAGTGGGCCTCCAGATTCGGGGGCCCCATCGGTGCCAGCGTTCTCTCAGGGATTCGGCCAGGCGGCAGCCAGAGTGACAAGCCAGGGCTCGTCTGTAAACATCGAGTCGATACAGCACAGCAAGCACGGCAGCAGCAGCGGCGATAGCAATGCTAGTAAAAGCCGGTCGTGGTTTGGCCGTCGATCAAAGAAATAGGCGCAATCTCTTGAAAGGCACGTGCCTTTGCCTCCAGTCGAGTGCTTTATCATCTTTTTATCTTGCTCATTCGTTCATTTGAAAATTGTACACTACATTTGCTTTCATTTTCTTTTACTTGGCCGTAATGCTGCTGACTAAGGATGAGCCTAGCGTGCAAGTTGTTGCTGAAGGAGCTAACCATGAGCCAAGCGTAGCTCAAGAGCTAGCAGTGCAGCAGCGGAGTAAATTTGCCTTTCCGTTTTCGGGCCAGCCCGATATAGTGCGGTCGACGCAAAAGGACCTGTTTTATCAGCAGCGGCTCCAGTCGCAGTTGGCCGACGTTGTTCAGCAGGCTAAAGGTACTCGGTACTATGCTGCTCACCAGACAGAGGTTGAGGTAGCTTCGAAAGCGCTGTACTACGGACTGACCACACTGACTGGGACGCAGACACTGGGCGAGGAGTATTGCGGCATACTCCAGATTGATGAGCGACAGCTGTACCCGACACTTGGGCGCCGGTTCCTCATGGTCGTGCTGCAGACTGGCGCCGGCTTTGGCGTGGCTCGAGTGCTGGCTGCGATCCGCGGGTGGCTGCAAAGGCGACGGCTACGCCGAGGCCAAGTGAAGGCTGGGAGAGTGGAGAGGACGCTTGGGCAGGCTGCTGCAGTGTTTAAGGGCGACGGATTGCTTAGCCAGCTGTCAATGGTGCACTTGGCCGTGTTTTACTTTACGGGCGCCTATTACAGCTTTTCTAAGCGGCTGTCGGGTATTAGATACGTGTTCATGCGCAAGCTGAGGCAGGGCGAAGATGAGGGCCCTGGATATGAGATCCTTGGCGCGCTTCTGAGCATCCAGCTTATTGTCCAGGCTATTGCACGACTGCGGAGCTGGCAGAATCGGGACGAGGATAATGACGATGACGAAATGGAGGCTACGCGTAGGGATGTTTGTTGGTCAGTGACAACTGCCGATATGGATTTGGACCGACCAGAAGCAGGTGAAGTCGCTACCAATGAGAAATCCGACGCTTGTAGCTCATGTAGCTACGAACCAAGGGAGGGCGATGATGCCGAGAGATCCAGTTCTGGCGTGGCTACCAAGTTGGAGGCGAGCGAGATTGAGGATATTGCTCGCCTCACCTCCAGCCAGCAAAAGTGCACACTGTGCCTCTCCCAGCGCAGTCACTCTGCCTCTACACCCTGCGGACACTTGTTCTGTTGGAGTTGCGCCTTTGAGTGGTGTCAAACACATCCCGAGTGCCCTCTGTGTCGGCAGCCCTTGAAGTTGAACCAAATAATGCCTGTATTTAACTACTGAACTAGAATAGATATGTGGCGCATGTATTCTTATTTAAATTGATGTTACCACTTTGGACGCCATTGTTGCTATTAGACAGAATAGCAGGATATCCTTTTGAAGGTTCAAATAGAACTCACTCTGGCCATAGTGACTATAAAAAGGGAGCCTTTGTTATAAACTATTGGCTAGCTATTAAACATTACACTAAGAATTTACTTTTACCATTATTAATTGCTGCCTCAACAAGCACCTGCAGCGCTCGGGATGCCAAGCTCAAATGAGCGGCAGGGTCCTCCTCAGTAGCGCAAATGACAATGTTGTCAATAAAATCCATTGCGATGTCAGAGATAGGTTGTAGTAGCTATAGTATTTATCTGTATCTTTTACGCTCCAAGCTCACTGTACCTTGACTATATTAATAAATACTATGATATAAGCAGGAATGCGTATAAAAACTAGGTCTTTAGAGTATTTATTCTTACATAACTCATTTACATATAAACAATGCCTCAATGCCTTGCTTTATATAAAAGCTCGATTTGAGCTGGTGTGCCTAAAAAGTTCCTGTCGCAGATATACTCGATGCACTGGAATATTCTGTAGTTCTCTCGCTCAATATCCTTTGCCATCAGCATCTCCAAAAGTGATGGTCCAGGCCTTGCTTGTTTCGACTCGGTGGCGTTGCTGGGTAATGTGGCTTCGCGTGGTTTGTTGAGCGAGTCTGGATGTGAATATGGGCAGGCTTTTCCCTTGTGGCAGTTGCCTTTGGCAAAGTACTTGCATACTCGCAGTTTGCGCCTGTCTTCGCCTGGTGCTAGACCAGATGGCTTGAATGGCGCTCGTGTGGCTGGTGGTTTCGTCGATGCCACCTCGGGTCCGCCGTCGTCAGAATTGCTCTCGCTACTTTCGGATTCCCCAGCGTACTGCATAAGCATGCCGAGTGGATTTGTGCTGGCGGCTGGGGGCGTACTTGTTGCATCCGAGTACTTGCGCTTAGTGTTGGTGCTGGCTGAAGCTAGTGCACTGCTAGACTGATCTACCTTGGCCTGAATGCTGGCGGTGGTCGGGTACTTTGCCTTGCGTTCTGCAATCCATGCGGCGATCTCTTCGGGCGTATCTAGGCGACGGCTCCGAATCAACGGATGTATCTGATCGTCCGAGGTCACAATGGACTTGGAGGCTGGCTTTGGCGCTGTTGTGCCGGTCGGAGTTGGCACAACAATGTCTCTGCCACTGCCGACCGCCACTGACACTATTGATGCACCGGCTGGTGTCTGTGCAGGAGCCGTGCTGTGGTTTTGAACATGCGCTGAGAGAAAATCGTCAATCACTGGCAAGCCCCGAGCCGGTGCCGGATCAGGCGCTGTAAACGAGAAAAATGAAGCGCTGCTATCCTTGTCCATACTATCCCCCCTGCGCCAGCTGCGTTTTGTGTACGAGTAGTGCAACAGATAATTAGAAGGGATGGGCAATGGTGATGGTGACAGCCAAGAAAATGGCTAAAAAAAATGCAGGCCAACATGAGCGGCCACCAAGCATCGGCTATGGGCCACGTGTTCAGGGCAACCAACCAAGCGGGAGAGGCTTTTGCTGTCGCTGTACGCTTTCATCGTACTATTGCTAATTATTATTATTATTATTATTATTATTTAATTTTCTTGGGTAATTTGGCGAAATGGCCCTGGTCAATGACCCAGCGTTTTTGATATACCAGCTGCGAGTATCGTTTCTGCGCGCCAATGACCCGACGGGCGAGCGCGTACTGACTTTTAACGACCTTGCAGTGCCACACACAGGCAGCGGTGCAGCACGCGGCAGGCAGGGGAGCGCCCCCTCACCAATGTCTCCTGCTGCACGGCGTAATACCACAGCGTCCGAGCTCCGCCAGCAAGTCGCGCAGAACACAGCTGCAAACGCATATATAATGGCATGCGGCTACTACCCAGAGACCGAGACAGTGGGAAGCCCCGAAATTGACTACAACGAGGGCTACATGTACTCGAGGCCAGCACCTCGAATGGCGCACCCAGGCACTGGTATACGCGGGCAGGATGGCGGAGCAGCTCCACCACCCAGTGCGCGATATCCTGACAGGGCTGGCGCGGCTGGTCGTACAAAGCGTACTAACCGAAACGCAAAGGTTGCACCCACAGGCGAGGGCAGAGAGGAGGTGGTCGGACTGGGCGTGGTACCTCAGCATCCTGAGATGCTGTTGGACGAGTACGTCGAGCAGGATGCTCGCGGTTTGGTCTACGCTGACAGTGGTGAGCCGCCGCCTTCAGCTTCGAGACGTAGCTTGGATACCGTACGGCCTCGACCACTGGCAGTAGTTGACGAGATTATGGATCCCGGGTCTTTGTCTGATAGTGTGCAGACTCCAGTGTTGTCGGAGCAGGGGTGGCCACCCAAAAACATGCCGCCGCGACGCTCGCTAGACACTATTCAGCGCTCTGACGGCAGTTTATCTGCACAAACACCAGCTTCGCACGCCGCTGCCAGAGGCGACCGGAAGCGATACCAGGGCCATGCAGCGAGCTCCAGCGTGGCAACTATTCGGCTACAGCGACCCAGCGAATTTCAGCGCAAGGGGTCATCGCGAGACGCGATGGCACTCGGCATCGACTTTGACATAAAGTCAATGTTTGAAGGTAGCGATCAAGCAGTCGCATTCCGTGAGGGTTCCCAACACACAGCAGCGACTAGCCCAGAACTCAAGGTTCAGGAGCGACAGCCGCCAAGCTCAAAGGCATCAACCGACAGCGCCAGTAGTCAAGACTGCACACTTGATCAAGATCAGTTATATGACAGGGTTGCTGGTGCCATGTCGACTGGCACTCAACGGTCAAAGAGGCAGGGGTCGGAGAGCGCATCTCAGTCGTCTCTGCGAGGAGGTTCTGGGAGCATTGCGCTGCGAGCCAAGCGCAGCGATGCGTCGACAAGGACGCTGCTCGCTAGTCAGCGCGAGGATGGCGAGGGAGCTCCAGCTCCAGCACTCAAGCGCAGTGTGACGCTGCCAACAAAGAGGCCGGGCGCTTATAATTATCACGGTGCTGCTGCTGGCCAGAAGAGCAAGTGGGTTGGTGGCGCATATGTAGATACTCAGCGTCAACAGAGCAGCAACCAGGCCTCTGGGTGGGTGGGTGGAGCCGAGCAGACCAGCTGGGACCAAAGCAGCGATGACGACGACGATACGACGCCGCTGTCCCGCCGAGGTGCCAGCACGCACACCTGGTACGGGCCTCGAGTAGGCACCCGACCGATCAGCATGTTTCCGCCTCCCGGGGCCAATGTCGCGTATCCGATCCCACCCATGCCGCTGATGTTTGGTGCCGACGACAGCGACGATGATATTGATCTTGAAGGCGACGACGGGTCATCTCGAACTCCAGCGCTAATCGGACTGGGGTTTGGACGCGGTCTGCTGCGACCGCGAGCTGCCAGCCCGACTCCAAGCTTGCCCAGTCGCAGAAACTCTATTATCAAGCTGCCGACAGAAAAGAAACATGCAAGCCGGCTGTTTTCAAAGCCGGCGCTGGCTACATCGGTGCCAGCTCTGTCGCCACTCTCGGCTACTCCAGTGGCCTCGGCTGTTTCTGGAGTCAAATACGAGTATCTTTCTCAAGAGTCTAACGGGTCACGGCCCAGAGGCATTTCCGATCCTGAAGGTCGCTTGTCAGCGCGCGGTAGTAAGGCTGACCTACCACAGTTGGCGGCGCTTAGCCCTAACGCAAGGCTTGGCGGCAACGGCGACAGCATGGAGCCACTCCGAGCTGCTGACAACACCGCACCACTTGTATCTGCTCGGGCTCTCGACTGGTCGTTCAAAGGGGCCTGCAACGCTGCTGCCCTGGGATCAAAGAGCCAAGTTGGTGGGCAGGCAGACCTGGCTGCCAAATTTGAATATGTACCGCCGTTGACGCCTGCAAAGTCGGGACTTTCTGCGCTCCTGTCGAGCAAGATTGAAATACGACAAAACCCCTTTTCAGAGGAGTTTAGCTCCATTGGAAATGCCTCGGGTGGCTCCAACTTGCTTGAGCTCAAAGTGTTTGTCTTGTATGGCGGCAGTGCTCAGTCGCAGTTGCTAAACGTTAAAGTGCGTCAGACGGCCACTGTTGAGCAAGTCATTGGGTTTGCGCTTCATCGGTACATTGACGATGGTCTTTCTCCGCCGCTGGAGCCCGATGTACAGGATGTAGTGATGTGGGCGCTGCGTATTGCGGAAGATGGCGAAGTTGACGACGACTTTCCAGCCCTGGATCGCACGCGGCCGGCGTCGAGCTTTGGCTACGACGAGTTTGCGCTGTGCTTGTCGACCCCCGACCAAATCAAGCTGAACGAAGACATTCGAGTGCGCCAAGGTCGCCCGCCGCGCATGGCCCGACCAAAATCGCTGCTGCCAGCGGCATCCGCCGCCTCGGCAGCTACTCAGCCCCTGCCAGCCTCTGTTGACGCTCCCGATGGCAGTGTTAAAAGGGATCTTTATTGCAAGATCTCTCATCGTGTGGAGGTATCAACTGTGGTGCTACAGCCATCGCGTGCTGCTACTTCTAGCACCGCTAGTATTTTTGTAGGCACTGCAGGGCCTAGTCGACTTGTGAGCCAGATGCCCACGCCGCTTGGCAAGCCACAGAGGCGGCCCTCATCGCCCGGATCCAACTCATCGGCAATGTGCGAATCGCGTCTATTCAAGATCCGCGTTCTAGACGAACCTCAGTCAGCCGAGGCTCTGCGCACGACGACTGTGGACACCGATAGCAGCGCCACTATAGACATGGTGCTAGCGCTGGTGTGCCGCAAAAAGCAGTTTTCCGAGGACCGATATGCACTGGGCGTGCTCGAGGGCGACCAATTTATTGCGCTTGACCCTGACATGCGCGTCTCGCAAATACCGCTTGGAGTTGAGCTGTGCTTGCAGAAAATTGGCACAGCTTTGCTAGCGCCAGAGTTAAGCGACCGCGCTCCACGCTGGTCGACTGATGGTGGCATGTCGGGTGCGCTGCTGGCAGGAGCGGCGAGGGCATCTGCAGTAGATGGCAGCGGAGCTGACTCTTCATCTATTTACCATACGTTCCGCGTGATTCGGCGTGCGCAGATGTTTACTCGCCATGAGCGGTCGCTGGTTATTGATGGCGACGTGGTTACGCTGATGCCGTCGGACCATCGCATAGAGACGGCCAAGACACTGACGTTCCATATCAGCAATATCGTGTGTAAACGTAACCAAAAATCGCCCAAGAAGATCCGTCTGTTTATCTCGCGCCGGGGCAGCACTGGCGAAAAGTCCGTTGACCTGGAAGCTATGACCGAGGAAGACGCCTCGCAAATATGCAATATCCTTTTGCGCCTGCACGATCAATACGTCAGCAATGGCACCTAACTGGCTGTCTATTTTAGACCCTGCCCATACTGAGCTTCATTGTATGCGAATGTTTGGCTCTCAGCGCATACCGAGGATAAAATTCATGCTTTTAGCCTATTTTCACCTGTATTATCTTTGCTATGCGATATGGCGTTGGACGACTATTTGGCGAAACACTACGGAGACGTGCCCAAGAAAGAGCGCAAGAGCAAAAACAAGGTGGATAAAAGACATGCACAGGAGGCGACTAAATACGGCATGAGCATTATTGATGACAACGAGGGCGACTGGGGAGTATCTACATCAGATACTCATAGCCAGCGGTCCAAGCTAAAGGAAGAAGAGCCGGAGCCAGCTGGCCCGAGGTTCAAGTCGACAGAGAGCTCTTGGCGCACAATTCGGCCAGCAAAGCCTGGACCGCTGGACGACATTTTGGGCCCCGCCAATGCACCTGGCGAGGATGGCATCGACGAGGAGGAGCGGCCGATGATTGCTGAGGGAGCTGAGCTAGTAGTCGAGTATGAATTGCAGCGCCAGAAAGATGAAGACGAAAGGCGCGAAAGGCGCCGACAGAGACAAAAGGCTAAATTAGAAGCTGCTGCTGCTGCTGCTGCCGACTCCAGCAAGGCCTCTCGTGCACCGGAGAAAGAGCGCTCACTATCTCCTGAGCCCATGCGCTATGGGCTTCAGACAGCCAGCGTAATCAAGGAGGACGCCGATCGCGCGCACGAGCGGTACTTGCGCAAAATGCGCGAGGCTGGCGACGAAAAGAGCGGCCGCGGCGCGGAGACCATCTACCGTGACGCAAAGACGGGAAAAAAGCTGGATATCGACAAAGTCAGGAAAGAAGAGGCCGAGAGCCGACAAGACCGAGAGCATCGCCGCCAGATGCAGACAGAGTGGAGCAAAGGGCTTGTTCAGCAGCGTGAGAAGCTGAAGGAGCTACAGCTAATAGAACAAATACGCGCTGCTGGCGGAAACCTGGACACTAGTCGGGAGCAGGATTCTGAGCTGCGCGCAAGGGAGCACTGGAATGATCCGGCGCTAAAGTTCTTGGAGAACAAAAAGACTAGCAAAACTGTGTACCCCCAGTATACTGGATATGCACCACCCAATCGGTTTGGCATTCGCCCGGGCTATCGGTGGGACGGAGTCGATAGATCGAATGGCTTTGAAAAGGACATGTTCAAGCGGCAGGCCAGCACTTCTGCGAGAAAGGCCGAGGAGTACTCTTACTCGGTAGCAGACTGGTAGCTTGACCAGATTCTGACATCTTTGCACCTTGCCGGATATTTTCTTTGCGTATAGTGTGCGGTTGAGTAGCGCCAACACCAGCGCTGCTAGCCATAAGCTGCCGGCATATGTGTTAGCACCAATAAAATTGGTCCCATGGCCGGGCCCATCCAATATCGCATTAGCTACTGGCGACTCCCATCCATGAGGCGACTGCTGAGGTCGTGCTAGTAATTCCTGAGATGCTTGCCAACCCATTGACTCCGAATAGCTTTGCTGCCACTATTATTTAATATGTAGGCGCCAGAAAAAAGGGGGGGACTTGATAGTAAATGCCCAAGTTTGCAAAACTTACAATATGTTTGTAGCACATTAAAAAAACATATTGAGTGAGCTAAACGTATCTACAGCTATGAAGATATTGACAATAGAGTGGTTGTTTGTTGAGAATGCTACATGCGCGATTGGACAACATATGTGGCACTAGCCTTGGTACTAGAATAGTTGCCATATAGATAACTTAAAACATCCTCCGCGCAGCCACCGTTAGACGCAGAGCGCATGAACTGTTTGGTTTGTCGGTTGTCGGGAGAGTATGTGGACGTAGCAGCCGATTTGATAGCGCTGTTGGTGTCAGAAGAGCAGCTTCCAATCTTATACTTGCTGTTGCGCCTGAAAAGGCAAGCGAGGGTGGTGTGCATTATAAACGCAGAGGCAAAAAGCCTAATAGAATATGCAGTCGGAGAGAGAAGAACAGCGAAATGAGGTGTGAGGCTGGAACCAAAGGTCAACGAGTGCGTGCATTTTATACCAGAGAAGTTGGCAGTTTCCTTGGCGTTGCCTTTTCCTTCCTCTCGTGTCTTGGTATTATATGCACAGACTGCGGCCATGGCAAAGTGCTAATAGTCAGCTGCGTTGCGTGCAGAGGTGAAGCTACGTGTATCAAATATTGAAGATATACACAATTGCGCGTAGTTGAACAAAAAAAAAAAAGCTGACTGATTTTTTGTCCTGGTGCCCGCAATCATAGCCACATGCAACGAGTAAAATGCCAAGCTGTTTGAAAAATCGACATGCTTGACAGCCGAGACCCAAGATGCAGAGATAAACCATCTCGTCAAGCCGCCGTTCCGTCCCATGGTGACGTCTGTAAAGGCCACGGATGCCCGGACTAAGGGGAGAGTCAATCTATTTGTCGTGCCAACATGGCATGGTGTACTGGCGCCAGATAGGTGCACACATCCTTGGAACAGCATAGAAGATGAGATAGACGCGGCAAGGGGCGGCTATGGTCTGATTTGTGTTCATTTGCACTGTGACATATGAATCCTCCCAGCTGTCCAATAATTGGGCGTTGATGATCCAAGAATTGTTATGCGTTTTTTTTGTCTAGATTCAGCCATTTTAGACCAATAAAGTCAAAGCAGTTTTCTCTATTTTATTCCTTTGTTATGGATGTCGTAGAATACCAGGCCAAAGTCGAAGCCCTAGCCGAAGACATTCTCACAGACAAACAGCTAGCCATAGACTATGACCGCAAGCGCCAAGAGAACCGCGAAGCCCTGCGCATCCTACGTGAGCAATCGCAGAAAGCCAAACCCAACAGCACCCAATCCACCACAGCAGTAAACATGGGAGATTTCTTTATTCAGCTGCCGTTGCCAAAAGCCCTAAAGATGATGGAAGATGCACAGTCCGAGCTTGACAAAGCCATCGACGATGTGCGCCAAAGGCTAAAAGCCAAAGTCAAGTTGCTAGGAGAGCTAGAGGGCGATGAAAGACTAGCTTCGGTAGCCAAGGCCATGGATCTCAAGAGTGTTTCGGGTCAAGAGCTATATGGCATTTCTCGCAAATAGATAATGAATGTTTATATCACAGCGCCTTGGCTGCAAAGCGGATCGCCATTAGTAAGCTGGTTACGGCCACCATGCCTGCCGGCATGAACTTCTTGCTGCTCAAGAAGCGGCTGCCCATGACAAGGAACAAGACAATGCAGAGAACAGCAGGAATGATGCTTGCCGACTTTGACGCTCCTGGGCTTGCCGCAAACTGTGCGCTGAGAGATATGAGCGCGCCAAAAATCAGGCCGCTGGCTAGCGACGCCGTGCTGCCGGACTTTAGGTATCCAGTGACACCGCCCAGAGCGATAAACACAGCGAAAGACAGACCGAGAATGTCGACAGGCATTTCAATATTGGATAAAATTGCGAATTTCCGTTAAAATATTCCAATAGGAGAGTGCAAAGCAGAGGAAAGGCCTATGCAATCGTTGCCGCGAGCCGCGATTTCCATGCAGCTACTGTGGCGCTGGCAACAGCACTAGGGGTTCGCTCGGCGACAATAGTAGTAGCGAGCTTTCTGGTGCAGTCCTGTATCGGCTGATCCAGGTGGGCCAGCAACGCCTGGCTATGAACATTGGCCAGTTCTAACCGCAGTTCCGTGCAGCGGGCGTCCAAGTGATGATAGATATTTGCTTCAAGCCTTTGCCAGCGACGACCGAGCCACACGAAAGCCAGCACAGAAAGTCCCAAGCCGCCAGAGACAGCATACGCTAGCGGAGCATTAAAATACGCAATACTTGCAACGGCTCCAGCCATAGCACTGCCATTGATGGCCCAGAACTGGGCCAGCGACCAGCGAATGTATCTAGGAATGCCTTCCAAGCACTCATCAGCGTCAGCCAGCTTTTCTCGCGCGTTCCACACAGGTCTCACCAGCACAAACCTATCCGCAGCCTCTGTTGGCGCAGCCAGTGCTCTCAGCGCGCTTCGGGCCGACAATATCTCGGCACCAGAGCAGCCACTCTGGTGCAAGCGATCAAGCCCAGCGGCAAGCTCGTTGGCCGTATGCCTGATAGACCCGTCAAGCCGGCCTGCCGCGTGGATCATGCCGAGTTCAGCCTCTTCTAGCGGCCGCTTGAGCACTGCGTCGTCAACAAGGCTGTCTGATACCTCGTATACGCGCATTAGCACGGCTTGCCATATCTTTCCGCTAGCAAACCACGCCCTGATGCTGTGCTTGACAGCACCATTGCTGGAATCGACGGTTAGCAGATCACTGCTCTCAAATGAGTCTTGAATACGCTTGCTCAATGGAGATAGCGAGCTGGAGTCCTTGGAACTAGTCGAGTCCACAAGCGCACGCAGAGTCTCAGAAGAGGCATCGGCAACAGTAGCAGTCTCCGTTTTGCCAGGAGGCTGGCTGGCGGGTGCAAAAACGAATGTGCCACCGTGTTCGGCACACAAAATAGCTGCACGCATCGCGCTGGCCAGAAGCGCCACAGAGTCGCTGTTGCTTGGTCCCACCAGCTGCACCACATCCTTATCGCCGCCTAAAAGCGCATCAGCAGCGGTTACCCAACACGATGTCTCTTCCAGTGTGGATGCAGGCAAACCAAGCACACGCAAGGACTCGCGCAAAAGGCCAGAAAAGGCGTCGACTGTGGCACGGCTATCATCAAGCTCGCCGAGGACTAGCGACGTGTGGGGGTGCGACTGCAGACACTGGCGAAATGGATCTGTGCTGGTCAGCGTCTGGACGATATCTGCTCTGTTAGCAACGATGACTATGCGGCCGCAGCCAAACAGCCAGTCAGCAAACGCGTTGCCTTCCTGTGCACTGGCTGCTGAGGCTGAAAGCAAGTCGAAGCTGATGTCGCCAGTGCCAGACCGACCCATAGAGCGGGCATCTGCCACTAGAGCTGCTATGGATTCCAATCCATCGGCATAGACAACGCCCACGCGCCGCGTTATCCGCCCTTTGCGACAATCGCTGGCCAGGCGACCTACCCGCTCAGCCCAGCGAACCAGAGCCGGGGTAGCCTGCATGGATCCAATCGTCGCAACCATATCAGCAGCCAGATCCAGCATAGGCGCTGCTAGCGATGGTCGGGGGATATCTGTGGTTCTCGCTGCCATGGGTGTGGCAGTCGGACTGACGCTGATTCTGCGCAGTTGGTCTAGAGCGGGAGCACACCTATGTGGCGGCAAGTGCCGAGCTGGCGATACCACCACTGGCCTGAGCAGCGACACCGGTGATAGCCGAATGCCATGTGAGGGCGAAATTAGCGACCGATAGCCAGTCGTGACTATGGCCCCCGTGCGCGGGCGCTGGCGCAGGGCGAAGGCGTGTAGGAACATTACCGGCGACAAGTACGCAATTAGAGCATAATTTCGAAAAACAAAGGAAGCAAAAGGGCAAAGAGGAGGGGCCTTCCGGAGTTGGCTTGCTAGCACACAGCTGCGATGGTCTCTGGACCGGCTCACCCTTATCAGTAGCTGGTGCTGCGAACTGAAATATCTATTAAGGAAAAGGAGGACTATTACTGGCCCTAGGAGGACTCGTCAGGCTTGGCGGCAGCGGCAGCGGTGGTGGTCGCAGCGGCAGCGGCAGGAGTTCCAGCAGACTGGTCGATGTCTCCAATAGCCAGGCGGGTAAAGTTGGGCAAGACAAATGCCGCGCGATGGATGTCGGCGTTGTAGTACTTGAAGAGCCTGAGCTCCTGCTCGGGCGACATGCGACGAAGCGGCTCCTTAAAGTTGGTAGTCTTGTCCTTGCTACACAGGATGAACCCAATCTGGCCCGACGGGTAGGTGGGGATGGTGGTATAGGCGTACTCGGCAACAGGGAACAGCTTGCGCGCAAAGGTCAGCACCTCCTTGATCAGAGGCAAGTGCAGCCACTGGCACTCGCCCTGGGTCGACACGATGCCGCCGCCACGCAGTGCGTCGCGCATCAGCTCGTAGTACCGGGACTGGTACAGGCTCTCGGCGGGGCCGACGGGATCGGACGAGTCGGTGATAATGACATCGAAGTAGTTCTTCTTGTTCTGTAGGAACTCGAACCCATCGCCAATGTGCACTGCGACCTTGGGGTCCGCATAGCTGACCGACAGCGAAGGCAGGTACTTTTTGGACACGCGGATAACTGCCTCGTCGATGTCGCACAGCACGGCCTCCTTGACCTGGGGGTGCTTGATGGCCTCGCGCAGGACACCGCCGTCGCCTCCGCCGATGACCAGGACGCGCTCGGGGTTGGGGTGGGAGAAGAGCGCGGGGTGCGTGATCATCTCTTGGTAGCTGAACTCGTCGCGCTCGGTGACCTGGATCACGCCGTCTAGGACCAGGACGTTGCCGTAGGCCTTGGACTCGAATACTAGCACGTCTTGGAACTTTGACTTTTCGACGTGTAGGACCTGGTTGACTTCGATGTTCATCGACTGGCCCGGCCACATGGCGCCGGACTCGCGGAACCACCCGTTGCTGATGTTGGCGTGCGCCAGCTTGCCGCTTGCTGAAGAAGACATCGTGGTGTAAAATCGAGAGATAAGGAAGAGAGATTGAGGTGCTTGGGGCAACGGATGCTCCAGGAAACCCAATGCCTGTTTTGGCCTGGGCCTTCCCCATCGCCACCCGCCACCAATCTGCTGCTAGCCCGCATGCACTCGGCGCTCTGGCTCCAGCGCTCAGATAGCCGTGCTAGGATAGCGACAACAGCGACAACGTGACTCGAGCGGATCCGACACTGAGCCTTGTTCGCCCAGCCAATGGGGGCGCGGATAAGGGGATGCAAAGAGCACAGAAAACTCCTCCAACTGGAACATATCCGGTTCTTGCTCGGCACCCGCTTTTCTGGCCAGACATACCAACCAAATCCTCCCTTTTCTTTCATCTTTTGCAATTTAATTTCACTCTTTCTCTTTACTTTTTTTTTTTCTCCGTTTTCGCGTCACTGTCCTTTTTTATCCTCATACTATACACCTCAAAAAGAAACAACACTGCAAAATGGAAATGGTCGACGTTGACATTGGCAAGCTAGATGTGTGGATTGAGCAGCTCTTTGAGTGCAAGCAGCTGAGCGAGAACAGCATCAAGAATCTGTGCGCAACGGTAAGTCTACTCTCCTCAATTATATCTTTTGGCAGCAGATGGCGGATGTGGAATTACTCAGAGCACGTATTTCTTTTGCTGAGAAATCTGGCTAACAGGCGCGCACATATATGCCTAATTCGCTTGTGTTAGGCCAAGGAGGTGCTCACGCTAGAATCTAATGTGCAGCCTGTGCGGTGCCCCGTGACCGTGTGCGGTGACATTCACGGGCAGTTCCATGACTTGGTCGAGCTATTCAAAATCGGTGGCAACTCTCCAGACACAAATTACCTCTTCATGGGCGACTATGTTGACCGCGGCTACTACTCTGTCGAGACCGTGACGCTTTTGGTGGCCATGAAGATCCGCTACCCCGAGCGTATCACCATTCTGCGCGGCAACCACGAGAGCAGGCAGATTACGCAGGTCTACGGGTTCTATGACGAGTGCCTGCGCAAATACGGCAATGCCGAGGTCTGGAAGTACTTTACCGACCTCTTTGACTACCTACCGCTGACTGCCTTGATAGAGGACCAGATATTCTGCCTTCACGGCGGGCTGTCGCCCTCTATTGATACCCTGGACCACATTCGCGCCCTGGACCGCGTGCAAGAAGTGCCGCACGAGGGGCCCATGTGCGACCTTTTGTGGTCGGACCCTGATGACCGCTGCGGCTGGGGTATCTCGCCCCGCGGCGCTGGATATACCTTTGGACAGGACATTTCGGAGGCCTTTAACCACAACAACGGACTCACTCTTATTGCCCGCGCTCACCAGCTGGTCATGGAGGGCTTTAACTGGAGCCAGGAAAAGAACGTTGTCACTATCTTCAGTGCTCCCAACTACTGCTACCGCTGTGGCAACCAGGCCGCTATCATGGAGATTGATGAGAACATGAAGTACACTTTCCTCCAGTTCGACCCAGCTCCCAGACGCGGAGAGCCCCACGTCACGCGCAAAACCCCTGACTATTTCCTTTAAATGTACCCTCCCCCTTTCAACACATTTTCTCTCCCTTTCCCAGTTTACCATTTGGCCGTGTTTCTTTATATACTCTTTTTTATTTCGAGCACCAAGCTAGACGACGCGAGGTGCTAGCGATACAACCTTGACCCAGTTCTTGAAGCGCAGCTCGGCAGAGACCAAGCCCAGGATGCGGCTACCCAGGGGCTGCTGCTGATTATTGAGCAGCACGCAGGCGTTGTCGTCAAAGCGCACATAGCGGCCATCTGGGCGCCGGATCTCCTTCTTTGTCCGCACAATAACGGCACGACGAACATCGCCCTTGCGGATCTTGGCCGCCGACATGCTGGACGACATGGCCTCGGAGATGGGCCGCGCCTTTTTGACGGCAACGACGATTTCGTCGCCAACCTCTGCCCACTTTGCATTCTTCAGTACCTTGATGCACTCGGCGACAACTGCTCCGGAGTTGTCAATGACATTGAGGCGCGACTTCATTTGAATCATTGCTGTGCAAGGGCTGCTCGCGGCAAATTCGAGATATAGGAAATGAGGAGAAATTGAGACAAGAGATATGCCTATTTTTTTCAGCGCTTGGAGGTGATTTTGATCAAGCCAGCAAGCAGCATCTACTGGTTTGTGGCTTAGCAGTGCCGAGAAGAAAAGACATGTCCCTCTTTTTTTCGGCTCCACACTTTTTTTTTTTTTTTTTTTGGCTCGCTCAATTTTTACGCTCTTGGAAATTCCAACTACCTGTATTTTGCCTATTTTTACTTTTGCTACCCCCTATTGGCGCCTGACACTCTAGACCATGGGCTGCAAGGCTTGCGGCGGAACGGACATTGAGCATGATTCCGCAAAGGGCATGTCGTACTGCTCGGCCTGCGGCGAGGTGTGCGAGGAAAACGCCATCATCGCCGAGGTGACCTTTGGCGAGGCAGCCAGTGGCGCAGCCATAGTGACCGGCTCGTTTGTGCGGGCGGGCCAGACTCGCGCAAACATGGGCGGGCCCGGGCGGTACGGAAGCGGGCAAGAGTCGCGGGAAATAACGCTGCAAAATGCGCGGCGGCGCATCCAGGGCCTGGCCACGCGGCTGGGGCTCTCTGAGCACTACATCGAGTCGGCTCAGCGGATCTATAACCTCGCTCTGATCCAGAACTTCACCAAGGGGCGCAAGGCGCTCCGTGTGGCGGCAGCCTGCCTCTATGCCGTGGTCCGCCAGGAGAAGAACAGCCTGATGCTTATTGACTTTTCGGATATCCTGCAGACCAGCGTGTTTAAGCTGGGGTCGACGTTTGCCCGGCTAGTCAACGTGCTGAGTCTGCAGCTGCCTATTGTGGACCCGTCGCTCTATATCTTGAGATTCGCCTCGATGCTGGAGTTTGGCGACAAGACGCAGCAGGTGGTTATGGACGCCTTGCGGCTGGTGCAGAGAATGGACCGGGATTGGATTCGTACCGGTCGTCGTCCATCGGGAATCTGCGGCGCCTGCTTGCTGATTTCTGCCCGTATGCATAACTTCCGGCGCACGCAAAGGGAGATTATCAGGGTTGTCAAAATCGCCGACACGACGCTGCGCCGCCGCCTGGGCGAGTTTTGCAAAACCCAGTCCGGCAAACTGACCGTGTCTGACTTCCGCAGTCTGTGGCTTGAGCAAGCCGCTGACCCGCCGGCCTTCGCCAACAACAGAAAGAGACCTCGCCCCACAGCACTGCCCCTGAAGCCTCACAGCGGCGGATCATTCGACGCCATACAGCATCTGATGGCTGGCGAAGGCGACTCGGCTGACGAAGAGGCCGAGGCCGAGGAAGACGACGGGGCCCTGGAGGACACGCTGGATCGAGTCATTCGAGAGGAGGTCGGCATCTACCTCCAAGAAGACGAGCTGAAGCTGATCTCGAGCAGCATGGCCCGGGACAGCTTTGAGCCCGATGTCAGCACGTGGTCTGACCTTGACGACGACGAGGTGAAGAACATTATGCTGACTGAGGAGGAGGTCGTCGCTAAGACGGAGATCTGGGACCGCGAGAACAAGGAGTATATGGAGGAGCAAGAGCGCAAGCGACTGGCCCGCGGACTGGACAGCACTTCGCGCAAGCGGCGACGGTCGACCAAGAAGAAGATTGTGATTCCGGGCGCTACACCACTCGAGTCGGCCCAGAAAATGCTGACCTCGCGTAGGATGTCAAAGAAAATCAACTACGACGTCCTGAAATCGCTGCTTGGGCCTGAGAGCGTAAAGCCAAAGATCGACTCGGGCCGCCCCAATATGATCCCGTCTGCTGGCCCCTCGCGCATGTACTCTATGGCGGGCACCCCGGCTGCTGGGTCTGGATACGCCTCGCCCAGCCGTGAAGACCCCTTTGGGGGCGCCACTCAGGTCAATTCGCTCGACAGGCTTCCTGCTGCCCTGGCTAGCATCGCTTCAGCGCATGGGGAGGCAACCGAGATCATCGTCTACGAAGAGGGCGACCATGGCCTCCAAAGCACTGCCGTCAACCCCGCCGTGGCTGCTGACGATGACGAAGAGGATGACGAAGAGGATGAAGAGGAATACCACGACCAGGGTGGCTTCCACGAAGATGAAGACGTCAATGACGATGTCGACGATGACGACGATTACTGATTGGAGGGCGTGTTTTTTCATTAGCATTTTTGTGCATTTTAAACTATACGGGTGACTTTGAGATTGCTTAGAGGCAATTGTGCACGGCAATAGCCCAGTATTTCTCGAACGTTGCATGATATACAGGATACCCCCCCTGCCCGAAGGTGCACCACGAGTTACAGAAACTCTATCAAATGACGGCGCCACCATTAGAGAATGGCAGTCTGCTGTTTTCTGAGAATGTATCTGGGACGTAGAGGCACCAAGCCACCGCCTAGCACATTGAGAAAAAAGCTCTGCACTCTTAGCACTCTGAACAGCGTGCCAATATTAGCAAGAAAGCAGTGATCATGATTTGTGCACATGAAGCTCAGCGATATGCATTAGATGAGTGGTTGTCATCCACGTGGAACGCAAGAAGTAACACGCACCGGAGCACAGAATGCGAGAGGGGGGAGGTCATCAATGCATTGGCATATTGACCACAATTTCCACTTGTCTATGCCGGATAAGGCGCACATGAGAAGTCTATTGCCCGGGATATACAAGTCCGGCCACACGCACACAATACACGATATTAAAACCAGAAACGACCACAGTAGACAAGGTGTACATATGCCCTACGCTACGCTTCGAATGTCCTTCCAGCCAGAACTCAACATCTCTCTATTTACAACAGCCCACCCGTTTTTACACAGCTTGTACCCTATTTGATACTTTTTTCGTACACATTGCTATTAATGAAAGCATAGAAAGAAGTCACATATTGCCTCACATTAGCTGCAATTTTTATTTTATTTTAATATGCACCTCCTCCCATCGACTCGTGTTTTGTTGCTCGTGCTTGCTTGCATGGGCTGCTTCTTTCAACGTGCTGTATCCGAGCCCTTGGCAATGCGGCAGGCGCAACTGCAGCGCGTGTGGAAAGAGTATCTATTAAATGGCAATGATGCAGTTGGCGGCTCGCCCGAGGCTGGCAAAACCGGCGGCATGGCTAAATATGCCCTGCCGGTGAGATCCAATGACTCGCCTAAACTTACCACAGCTTATTACTTTAGCCAGAAAACGGATCACTTTGGGCTAAGCTCGTCGACATTCAAGCAAAAGATCTACATGAATGCACAGCACTACACCTATGGTGGCCCGATATTTTTGCTAAACAGCGGCGAGACGCCCGCATCTGCGTCATATCTCACTGCAGGCGAACCCTATACGCTGGCCAAGGCGATGGGGGGACTGCTTATAATCATGGAGCACCGATACTACGGTACATCGTATCCGGTCAGTGACATGTCTGGCAAAAACATGGTTTACTTGACTGTTGAGAATGCGCTCGAGGATATGGCAAATTTCATCCGCAATGCACAGGTCTTTGTAAAATCGGCGGTTGGAGTGGCTGTCTCGCCGAATTCAAAGTGGGTGACTACAGGCGGATCGTATTCAGCCAACCTCGCGGCCTGGATGCGGCTCAAGTACCCAGAGCTGGTGCACGCGGCGTATGCTAGCTCTGCGCCGGTTCGCGCCGAGATTGATTTCTATCAATACGACCAAGTGGTTGGACAGGCGCTGCCATGTGCGCAGAGCATTGCTAATGCGGTATCCACGCTCGATCTGATCTTGGAGTCGGGCAACCGCACACTGATAAACAGCTGGAAGCGGGCCTGTGGTCTGGGGGCACTGAAGGACGACGCTGACTTTGCTGGCGCACTTACGGACCAGATGTCAAACACTGTGCAATACTACATGCCTACAGAGACTAATGACGCGATTGCCACGCTGTGTAGTTGGTTTTCCCGGACACGAAACAACCCGCTGCAGAACTTGGCCGATATGATGGCGGCCTACGTTCGCAGTAGCAATGTCAATGTTGTAGCTGCTTACAGCTCAAACTACGGCGCTAACATTACCGATTTGTACCAGGACGGTCGATCGTGGTTCTACCAGACTTGTACGCAGTTTGGATACTGGCAGACTGCGCCTCGCCCGCCTTTGCGCCGCTTGCGGTCTAGGTATATGACGGCCGAGTGGCAGAGCCGCCCTTGCCGAGCCTTCTTTGGCAGCGCTGTCCCACAAATTCCCGATACGACTGGAATTAACGAGCGCTACGGCGGCTTGATGCCTAATGTCACGCGTGTTGTGTTTGTCAATGGTCTACTGGATCCTTGGAGCTCGCTGTCGCTGCCTGCCGATCCCATGGCTGTGCTCAGGGCTACTGCTCAAGGCCAAAACGCTGTAATCACTATGCCCCGCGCCTCACACGTCGCTGACTTTTACTTTGCCCCATTGTACACCGATTTCGGCGTTGACGTCGCTCGCCGTCAGATCATGGAGGCTATTGTCAGCTTCCTGGGCCAGGAGTAATGCTGCCTTGCGTAATTCTTAAATCGCCGCGATCAAGAGGCATGGGATGAGATATGCGTAATCGCCTTCCTTGCATGCGCGAGGCGAATACGGGGCCTCTTCTTCCGCTTAATTGCTCTTCAATAATCGTTTTTAGACACTTGCGTTTTTAATATTTATTCTCCTTTTGTTTGATTAGAAGCGGCTAGTGAAATGTCCCAGCTCTCAATCACATTCGGCCCTGGAAAGGCCCGCATTGCTAGAGGAGCAACTGCGCTGTCGCTTGCCTATAATTCATGCGGTCGGCGCTACAGTAGCGCAGGTACCGCCACCGCCGCTGAATTGCCACGGAAGCGGCTGCTACCCCTCCGCCATACTCGCCAAAATCTTTTCAATAGCGCCATCTCGCCTACTCAGCACACGGTCCACAGCCACTGGCACGCGCAACAGATAGCTGCTTTGTCATCGCTGAACGTTGCTTCGAAAAGAACGTTCCAGACATCTGCTTCCGCGAGAAAGGAGAGAGACGGCAAGTCCGACGATAACGACGATCCAGATTCTAGCGCTACCAAAAAGGAGCCAGAGGAGGATGAACAGGAGGTCAACGATAAGGACGACAGCAAGAGCGCTAGCCGTCGTCGACGAGCGCCACGGCGATCAGAGAGCGATAAGCCCGTCGCTGCTGCTTCTGCCGGTGCCAGTGCCAACGGCGGCGAGCAAGCCCAGACCGATCCTTTGACTCAGCTCAAGCGCGCGGTAGGCGTTGCTGACTATGCGCAAGGCCAGCAGTCGTTTATCCCCGACAACTACCCCAACGTCATGATGCTGCCCATCACGCGCCGCCCGCTCTTCCCGTCGCTGTACAAGTCCATACAGGTACAGGACCCGCAGGTCATTGGCGCCCTGAAGGAGCTCGTTGAGCGTGGCGAGCCTTACCTCGCAACGTTTATGCTGAAGAACGACGAGAGAGACGTCGATGCGATCCGCGACATGGATGAAGTTCACGAGATTGGCGTGTTCTCGCGCATCATGTCCATTTACGTCTCTCCCAACCCCGAAGATAAGCACTTGACCGTGGCGCTCTATCCATGGCGCCGTGTCCGCATGAAGCGTATTTTGGGTCCAGACAAGGACCCCGAGTCTACTGCTGCTGCTTCTGGGCTGGATCGGCAGGCGCTCATTGTGCCCGAAGCCACTGAGGACAGCGCCGTTGAAGAGGTAGTCTCGCCGGTTGCTAATGCTGCCAACGTGCTCAAGGCTATCAAGCTGGACTACAGCTTCACTGCCCTTGAGGTTGAGAACGTCGAGGACGAGCCCTATGATGCCAAGGACCCTACCATTAGCGCGACAATGTCGGAGATCGTCTCGGTTCTGCGCGAGATCACAACGATGAATCCCATGTTCCGCGAGCAGATCCACCACTTTGCCAGCGCCCAGGTGTCTAAGGCTGTATTCGAGAACCCGTCCAAGCTGGCCGACTTTGCTGCGGCGCTGTCTGGCGGAAGCTCCGAGGAGCTGCAGGACATTCTCAGCGACCTCAATGTGGCGACGCGCTTGGAGAAGGCGCTGGTCGTGCTGAAGAAGGAGCTAATGAATGCGCAGCTGCAAAACAAGATCAGCAAGGACGTCGAGGCCAAGATATCCAAGCGCCAGCGCGACTTTTATCTCATGGAGCAGCTCAAGGGCATTAAGCGCGAGCTCGGACTGGAGAGCGATGGCAAGGACAAATTGATCGAGCAGTTTAAAGCCAAGGCAGAGTCGCTGATGATGCCGGCCGAAGTCAAAAGGGTGTTTGACGAGGAAGTAAGCAAGTTGGCCCACCTTGAGCCGGCAGCATCCGAGTTCAACGTCACCCGCAACTACCTCGACTGGCTTACTCAGATTCCCTGGGGCAAGTACTCGGTCGAAGACTATGACTTGCAGCGGGCCAAGGTCGTACTGGACGAAGACCACTATGGGTTGGAGGACGTCAAGCAGCGCATCCTAGAGTTTATCGCAGTTGGCAAGCTGCGTGGCGCGGTGCAAGGGAAGATTCTGTGCTTTGTTGGTCCGCCCGGTGTTGGCAAGACGTCTATCGGAAAGAGCATTGCGCGGTCGCTCAGCCGCGAGTTCTTCCGCTTCAGCGTTGGCGGCCTGACCGATGTTGCCGAAATCAAGGGCCATCGGCGAACCTATGTCGGCGCTATGCCCGGCAAGGTGGTTCAGGCTCTGAAGCGCGTGCAGACCGAGAACCCGCTCCTGCTCATTGACGAGATTGACAAGCTCGGGCGTGGCCACCAGGGCGATCCGGCATCGGCACTTCTTGAGCTGCTAGACCCCGAGCAGAACAACGCCTTCCTCGATCACTACATGGACGTACCCGTAGATCTCTCGCGCGTGCTCTTTGTGTGCACTGCTAACGTGACGGACACGATCCCAGGCCCGCTGCTTGACCGCATGGAGGTCATTCGGCTGAGCGGATACTTGGCCAACGAGAAGCGCGCCATTGCTCAAAAGTACCTTGCGCCACAGGCGAAGGAAACTGCAGGTCTTGAGGGCGCTGCTATATCGCTACAGGACGAGGCTGTTGATGCCCTAGTGCGCAACTATTGTCGCGAGAGCGGCGTGCGCAATTTGAAAAAGCACATCGAGAAGATATTCCGCAAGGCTGCGCTGAAGATTGTCGAGACTGGTGTCGCCACAGAAGCCCCGTCATCAGCGCCCTCGCAGACGCCTGGCGAAGCGGCACCCGAGGCTGATGTGCCTGCTAGCGCAAAGCTTCCTTCCAGGATGGTCATTCCTGACTCGTACTCGCTCGACATCACGGCTGGGTTGCTAAAGGACTATGTGGGCCCGCCTGCGTTTGAATCCGACCGACTCTACGAGCATACGCCCGCAGGCGTTGTGATGGGACTGGCGTGGACCAGCCTAGGCGGCTCTGCGCTCTACGTCGAATCGGTCGTCGAAGCCACAGCCGCCACTGGCAACGGTGACGGTGAGCAGCGCCATGGCCGTCTGCACACAACCGGGCAGCTTGGCGATGTGATGAAGGAGTCGGCGACATTGGCGTACACGTATGTGCGGTCGCTGCTGAGCCGGAGTCACCCAAGCAACCAGTTCTTCCACAACAACATTATCCACCTTCATGTGCCCGAGGGTGCCACGCCCAAGGATGGGCCTAGCGCGGGTGTCACCATGACTACGGCTCTTCTGTCTCTGGCATTGAACCGGCCAGTCCGCAACAACGTTGCTATGACTGGCGAGCTGACTTTGACTGGCCGCGTGCTGAAGATCGGTGGGCTGAAGGAGAAGACCATTGCCGCGCGACGTGCTGGCGTCAAGCGCATCCTGTTCCCAAGGGCGAACATGGCTGATTGGGACGAGCTGCCAGCTAATGTCAAGGAGGGAATAGAGGGTCATCCTATCGAGTGGTATGACCAGATCCCAGCACTCGTTGGCCTAGCCGAGCCCGCCAATTAACCACCAACTTTTAGAAGAAACTGTCCTTTAAATACAACTATTAAAAGTGCTAGAAAAAGAGGTCGATTTTAGTGTCTGTCGCAAAGTGCCACATTAAACCTAGGCAAACTTGCTCGCAAATCAGTAATTTGCCTACTCCTGCTACAGCTCCCCCCTGGTAGTGGATGCAGCAGGCTCAAGAACGTTAAGTGATAAACAGGTTTATTACAAGAAAAAGCACATCCAACGAACCCTTCAAAACATATGAAGCAATAGAAACACACCAAGCTTTGGGTTTTCTCACTGTACGCTGCTAGGAAACTCCATTGGAAGGTGAGCAATCTTATATGCCATCCCTAGACTCACAAAATGGTTGTAGAGGTCTTCATACCCGGTTGTTCTGGCACTAGCCTTGACTCTTTCTAGCTCTTCGGTTTCTCCAAAACATATGTAGACATTGCCATCACCACCAGCATCTCCATTTTCCACATATCCAGCACTGAGTGGTGTCAAGCCGGTCTTCCCAATAACCAAGCCATCGTTGCCGCCAAATATCCGGTGGACTCTTTTCAATAGAGCCTGTTCATGGCTTTTCTGATCCACAATCCCCGGAGTTATATCAACACATATTAGCTTGCCTCTGTCGTTGTAGGCAACGGAAACGTAATTCACCATTGATAAAAGTGCTGGGTGGCCTGATGGGTATGAGAAGGCTTGGTAGGGAAAAGAAATGAAATAGTTGTTCTGAAAAAAAACGAAGAACGAAGAACGAAAAAGGAGCCAGAAAAGGTAAACGCTGCACCTTCCCATTCTCTGGCTGGGCGGGCAAGAAAACTGCCTTTGACCTCAAAAAGCATCCAAGTCTTTGTCAAAAGCCCCTAGAGACCTCTTTAGGTAGAGCTAATTACCTGCTACGACAAAAGAGAAGAATTCTCTTTGTTGCTTCTTCTACCGACTAACAACGAAGAAGCAGCTGAGACCCCCCCATCCAATTTTTTTTGCACTTTGTTGGTGGCCCGTGCGTGAGGAAATTGATACAAATGCAAATCAATAAAATCCAAGACGTAAAATGTTCTACCGACGTGATGGACCTCCTCGCCTGCCCTTTCCTTTGCCTCTGGCAGGCGTTGTTGGCGATGGGCGATTAGCAACTGCAATTACAGACGCTCCTTCGAGCTCAGCAGAGCCACCACCAGCCTTGATAGTGTCATGCGTAGTAATAAAGAAAGTAAGGTCTCTGACCTGCTCCTGGAGATCAGTCACAGCAGCATTGAGAGTGTCAATCTGCTCAGTGAGGGCGTCTTGGTTGACAGCGAGTTGTCGCGACATGGCCTTTTCCTCTTCAAGGAGCCGCGCATCCTCAGCAGCCTTTTTCAGCGACTTTGCTGCCGCAGCTTCCAGCCTACTACGCTCAGTGGCAGACTCGCGGCGCTCCGCCTCTCGCTCAGCAGCAAGCCGCTGAACTTCAGCTTGATGAGCAGTCTGTTGTGCGGCTAGTCGCTGCTCCAGCTGGGCCAGGCGAGACTGGGACATGGCATCGGCGTGGTTGGGCCGCTGAGTGTGGTGGTGGATTAGGCGAGCAATTTGCATCTCGTAGTGCTCGCGCTGTGATTCCAATTGCGATGTCAGCAGAATCTCGTACTCTTGCGTAACGGCATCCAGCTTCTCGCGGGCCTCTACAAAGCTTGTTTGGTGGTCGCGCTGGGGCCGGTCTGGAGGCGCTGCGGAAGGGGTCATGGCATCCAGTGCAATGACCTTACGATCAGCTGTGTTTTGCAACAAGCGGTGAACGTAGCCATCGCCAACATAGTCCCACACACACTGTGACTGGAGCTCCATGGAGTACGGATGCTGCGTTTCGTTAAAGTGGTCCTTGGCGTGTCCATTAACGTACCGCCCACAGCCGATAGTGCCACACACCAAGCAAATCCACAAGTCCCCAGTACGACCACATACACTGCAGCAATTGCTTTCAGCCCCACTGCCTTCTGCGACTGTAGCAGCAGCAGAGGGCGGCGAAGAAATGGTCTGGACAGCAGAGGCCGCTGGGCTATTGCTGCCGACTGTGCGCAGGAAGCGCTCCTGGTCAACAAAGGGCGATGTCTGCGTATATCGACACACAGGGCAAGTGCCGTCGCCCCAGCGCTGCAGGCATCTACAGTGGAAGGTGTGCTGGCACAACGTCGTCAGTAGCCCTGATGCTGATGCGTCCAAGCGCTCCAAGCACACTGGGCACGTTGGCAGCTCTTCGGCCTGTGGGTCGATGGGCTGTAGGAAGAGGGCCGCTGGCTGGGTGCACACTCTGCGCGTAGCCTCGTCAAACAACGCCCCGTCTCCGCTGCCCCTGATTTCCCGGAGCTCGCACTCGACAGCACTGACATAGACTACGTGGCATGTCTCCGGCTCTAGCGGACTGAATGTCTTGCCACTGTAGTAAGCGTAAAACTCAGCGGCGCGGATTGCATCGCGTAGCTTCAGAAGGATCATGTAGTGGTTGGCAAATCGGTCCCGCACTACGCGCACATGTTCTATACTGTCTCTGAAAGACCCCGCAAATGACAAAAAGTCCGTAGGAGTCATGTAACCCGGCACTGCCAATACCGCCAACACTGTCGGCCGCTCATCGCTAGTCTCGCCATTAGCTTCGCCTGGAAGCTCAACCAACGTGTCGGGAATGTCCTCGGTACTACGATACAGGCGCAGAATGCCTACTTCGCACGCCATGGAGCTCTCATTTTTCCTTTGCTCAAATACTCCCGCAGCTCCCTCAGCGGACCCAGAGCCTCCGCTGCTCATTGAGAGAATGTCGCTACACCACTCAATTTGCACCCGCCCAAATCGGTAGTCTATCGTGTGCTGTAGCCACACACCCAAGTCCTGCGCCTGCTGCTGTAGCTGGTGACTTCCTCGTGTTTGAGCTGGGGGATTGCTGTCGAATATGTTCACTGTTCGCACGCTTGTGTTGAGGGCCCGTTTTTGCGCCTTTGGTGCTACCACGTGCGCTAGTCCAATGTAGATTTGGTAATAGTACATTAAATAGGCGGTGGAGGAATGTGATGCAGCGCAAGGAAAGCAACTAGACAAGTCAGCAATTTTTGCAAAGCGCACAGGCGTGATCAAGTTGATACAATCATGGTTAATAAACATTGCCTTTTGGATCTCGGTTACATTGCTTCTTAAAGCGCATAGATGTAAGGCACAGGAGACGATGCCAAGATAGAGCGGGCGGCTGGTGGAGTCGCTTGCTCATTTCCAAACTGGACTCTAATGAAAACGACATCATCGCCCGTCGAAAAAAAATAGAATATCTTTATTATTAAAATATCCGACAAACACAGTGCCAGAAAACTGTTAAATATAGGTTAGCGATAAAGGAGGCGCTACACCTGAGGGATTAAGAGATAATACACAAGAAAAGAAAGAAGCAGTGCTTTGCTGCTGCGGATAAGACGGCCAAAAAGAGGGAATAGTTAGGAGCACAGAGGTGGCGGGGCAGGATAGTTGGGGCAAAGGGAGGAAGCAATAGCATTGGGAGGCAAACACCTCTAGTTTGCGCACACCATGACACGCACGATATCGTCAAGCTCATGCTCGAGCGTGTCCAAGCGACGACCAACGCCCTGAGACACACCGAGAATGTCGTCGATAGCCGACTGAGTTTCCGAGTTTGCAGTTTGGAGCTCCGTGATCTGGTGGTAGATATAGACCACAGCGTCGTCCTGCGCACCGCCCGACGACGGCGCATGCTTGGGAGCAGCCGGCGTGACGTTCTGGAGGTCTTTGAGGAACGAATGGTAGAACGAGCTGGTGCTAGCAGCGATATCGCTCATATCGTTCCAGCCACGCAAGATGACCAGCCAGTCGTCCAAAGAAAGCTCGTCAGACGGAGGCAAGGCCACACCATGGTTACTGGTATCAGACCCAATTTCCTTAAGCGACCTATGCGATGCAGATGCTGACAGCGCGGCAGTGATGGCGGGCCGGGAAACTATATCGGAGTTGCTACCATCAATCGACGCAGTTTCAGTAGAGGAGACGGGCGACACTGGCGCATTTTCGTCAACATCAGCGGCAGCGCCGCCCAAGGGCGTCTGATCCTCGCTCCCGTCTCCATTGCCGTCGCCAATGTGGCGCTCAGCGGGAGCCAAGGCGGTTTGGTGCACATCGTCATCAATATTATCGTTGGTAAAAGTGTCGGACGACGGACGCAATGTCGACGCGCTTTGGCCAAGAGTTTGGTTGATGTTAGCGGGCTCGGAGGGTGGTGTGACTTGCGAAGGGAAGGACAGTGCGCGGGTAGTGGAAGTAGAGAGATTGCGAGTATTGATATCATGCGGACGTACGTGCTGGTTATCACTCGAGTGCTCGCGAGTACTGAGTGAGCGACCTAGCATGGCATTGTGGTCAGCAGCAGGAGCGGCGCGAACATGAGACAGCGAACGTGTGACATGGTGCTCGCTACTGTCGCCATTAGCCAAGCTACCATCGGTCGACAGCTGCAAGGTATTGCGCTTGGCTCTGTTCAGCGCAGTCAGCGATGGGCGCGATTTAGGTGGCGGAATGTTGCGGAGCAGGCCCTGCACGACCTTGCGCGAGTCTGGCAGTGTCGTGGCCTCGGGCTCTGCTACAGACAGCGGCCTATCTTCTAGCAATTCCTGCTGATTCTCAGCGGCGGACAAGAACTGTGACGGGCTTGGCGAAAGAGATTTTGGCTGGCTAGCTGGGGTAGTCGTGACCTCAATGCTGGAGCTCGGACTAGAGCTGCCAGACTTGCTTGCCGCACGTATAGACGGGGCAAGCCCAGATATGCCCTCAGAGACCGACGCGGCAATGGATGTGCGTAGTACGCTGCGTGAGCCCATGCCAAGTGACATGTAAGGGTCGTCTTCGGCCTCGGTCCCAGCGACGCTGAGCTGGCTCCGGGGCGTAGACCGGTCAGCCAAGATAATAACACATAGCTCGGGAGGAACATAGCCCGAGTCAGAGAGCTGGTGCGCAGCATCAACAGAGCGCAAGTGGTCAAACAGCGAGGCGACCTGCGTATCGTTAGTCAATGACAAGACATCGCCTTGCTGGATTTGGGCGTGCAAGGCAAGGTTTGAAATGCCCACCTGTAGGTTGAATAGGGAAAGCGACCGGCGGAGAACCTCGCTGAACATCTCGTCCAGGAACACAGTGACAGCAGCCTCAGACGTAGTGTGAGAGCCGACATGGAAAATGCGCAAGGTAAAGCGTCCAGTCTCCACAGAGTCCCGGTTGTCGCTCATACGGCGCAGCGCACCGGTGAGCGAGTCGCCTTCGTCAGAGTCGTCGTTGGACGGATAGTATTTTGATGGGTCAGCAACCAAGTGTGAAAGAACGGGCTTTTCGTGTGGGTCCATAAAGCGACCAGATGTGGCAGCCTCAGCGGCAGCAGCAGCAGCAGTGGAGTTAGTGGACGACCCGTGATGGCCACTAGACTCAGGGTTCCCAATGGGCTCGTCTTCAAAGTCCGAGTCGTCGAGATACTCACCAGGGACCTGGCCCATGTGGGAAGGCGCAATGCTCACACGGCGGCCATTCTGCGCGGCGTTGCTGGGGTGCAGGGGCTCAATAGCTGAACGTGGTGTGCCCTCGGGAACCTCTTGCTGTGATAAGTACCCAGTGGAATTGCCAGCATTAGAGCTGTAGTAGTAGCTGTACTCATCGCTATCCTCGTCGAGCTCTACCTCGGCGTGTCCAGTGTCAATCTGGGCAGAGGGGCGCAAGTGAGACGGGTTGTTTTCGTCGTTAACGACCTCGTCATCCTCCTCTTCGCCGTCGTCGTAGTCATACTCGTCATAGGCATCGTCGTCGTCATCTTCCTCATCCTCATCGTCGGTGGCAGGGCTGCTGATAAAGACATGGGTGACCAGGTTATCGTTGAACACGACGCGGCGCTTCGTGGTGTCGGGCACGGTGGGGATACGGCTGTGCAGGATATGCTCAGGGTCCGGCTTACACAGCTTGAGGTTTTTGCGGCGGTTGACGCGAGCAAGCTTGCCAAAGGCTGTCTCAATGTTTTCGGCGGGTATATAGCCCATTTGGTTGTCGCGTAGGTTCTGAACTAGCCACCAGTACGAATTGGAGTCGTCTAGAAGAGTTAGCTTCTCGCCCTCATGCACGGTGACCTGGTCGTCGACCATTTGTGGAAAGTGGAAGAGCGCGTAGACGTGTCCAAAATCGACGTCCTCGTCTAGAAGCGAGGACACCGACTCGTTGTCGTCCGAAGCAGCGTCAGAGTCAGTCGGCACGCCATCGAATTCCAGGCCCTGAAAGTTCATTGCGGAGAGGAAAAATTAGAAAGGTAAAAGGTAAAAGAGAGTGATAGAAAGGTAGGGAACCAGGATGTCAAAGGAGGAGGGAGGGTTGGAATAGTAAGAGTAGAGAAGAGGAGAGAAGCGCACAAAAAAAAACAAAGGGGTTTAGAGAAAACAGTAAGTGTGCAGAAAGGCACAATCAAGCTAACTGCAAAGCAACACTCCCCGCTTTCTTCTTTCGGCCAAGTCGCTCAACAAAAGCACGCGCTTTCTAAGAAACACCCTCCACCCATGCAGTGATTGGGTGATTTATGCTATGCAGCGTGGACCGCCAGGCTTGCGCATGCCTCCCTCAATGCTACTACGCTCAGTCTGCTTTCCTTTTTCCTCCCTCTTTTTCAAACCGCCAATTTTTTTTCGTTCTTCCAAGTTTGATAAGAGTCTACCACTTTTGTCTGCACTCTTTCCTCCCCTCTCTTCTCGCTTCTAACGCCCATTTGTAACGCCCACTTTTATCATGGTATGTATCAAACTCGTTCTCGCCTAGTCATATAACCGGTTTTTTTTCTTTTTGCGCTGGGCCGGCCGATCCCTTTGAGTCCGCACATCCATCCCTATTTGCGGAAGGTCCAAACTAGAACATGGCAGCACGAAGGTCTATCTGAGTCTCTTTCCGGATCCATTTGGACAGAACCCTCTCATCGCCAATGTTCATTTGGGTGGCAGATCGCCTTATCTACAGAGGTCTGTGCACAGCGAGACTACTAACTATTTGGTCTCTCAAGCCTAATGATGCGTTTCTTGTAGCACTCATATCGCCCTACACACCCCGATGGTGGTCACTGGCAGCACCAGCACCCGCAGCTGGCGCCGCAAGCCATGCAAGTGGAATCTGACGATGACGATGACCACATACCGCTAAGCGTAATGGCAGGAGCGGTGCCTCCAGCGATGGGGCCAGTTGAAGACGCATACAGCCACGGCGTATCACACCAGCCACGCCACCGACGGCAACAAAGCAACAAGCAGCAGCATCAACAACAACAACAGTACCATGCACAACAACAACCGCAATGTGGATATTACCCTGAGCCACAGTACGCACCAGTAGTGGACTATCAACAGCAGCTGGAATTGGAGCTAAACCAGCAGCAGCAGCAGTTCCAGCAGCAGTTTCTCCAGCAGTACCACCAAGTGCAGCAGTTGAGCGCGGACCAGCACGAATGGGTGCACGACGGGTTTGTTAGTCCCCACACGGCCGCTGGACACCAGTACGCAATGGGGTTCCACTCGTCCCCGCACAACCTGAATTTGCCCCACCACTACGCGCAAAATGCCATTACGCCCGCCCCGCCTCATTCTGACTCCGCGTCGCGGGCTCCATCTGTAGCCTCGATGCCTCGCCGTCGCAACCCACACGCCCCAGCCCGCCCCTGGGTCAAAGGCTCTGAGCAACAACAGCAGCAGCGGCGCCTGTCAGCCGGCAGCGGCGCCTTAGCAGCCAGTACTCCAGATGAGGCCGAGGCGTCTGACAGCTCGTCATCCTCGGGCTCGAATTCGTCCGACGAGTCTGCCTACAACTACGGCGGCAGCCCCCATCCGGACAGAGGGGAGAGTGCTTCTCCGGCCTCTGTCCCACGCAGCGTCTCCAGGTTCCGGCAGCCCCAGCCGCAAGCAAAGACACGACACCCCGCACAGGACACCAGCATTCTGGCACCCAATGGCTCGTCAGCTTCTTCTGGCGTCGTGCCCCACAGCCAGCCTAGCGACTCTGAAAACGATAATGATGATGACGACGACGTGCCACTGTCCATCATTTCCAGCTCCTCGACTCAGAACAGCGACGCGCTAGCTGCCGTCCGGCGCACCAAAAGCGCTGCTCCCTCAGCACTCAGCCCACGCTCGAATGCTGCCAAGTTGCTCCAGCACTCGGCCACTGTCGCCCGCCACACGCCAAAGTCACGAAGCATCAGTACTCGCCCCACAGCTGCCCATGGTCCAGAGATTAGCCGAGCCAAATTTCCCCCACTTACCAATTGGTCAGCCACTGCGAGTCCGCGTAATTCTGAGAAGGCTCCTACTTCCCAAAGCAGCAGTGACGACGAAGATGCGCCACTCGATTTGCTCCAGGCCGAGCTCCAGGCTGAATTCAGGCCAGTACGAGTCGATGGCGCAGACGCTTTCCATAGCGACACCACAACGGCTGCCAATGCCAGTGCAGATGCCGCTTCCATACACGGCCTGACTGCAGATTCGGCTGAATCGGACGCCGTAGCATCAATAGCGACGCCAGACCCAAATGCAGCGACTTTTGCCAGAAGGGGCGCGCATTCTGTAAACAAGCCCAAAAAGCTTCTGCATCTGCTAAAGGCCAGCATGCCACAATCATCACGCCCAAGCAGCAGCACATCCAGCGTCGGCGGCAAGGGGTCGCCAGCGTCTCACATTTCGTCGTTGCCTCCCGTGTCGGCCGATGAGGATGCAGATTTGGGCGCAATTTCCGATGCCGCCAGCCATGCCTCGCGGGGTGTCAGCCGTGGGGGCTCTTCACTGCGCAGTGCCAAAGCGCCGTCGCCGCCACCATTGCCAAGCGTAGCCACTAAGGAGAAAAAAGCCGCAGACTACCTGCCTTCTGGCACCTCGCTACCAGCAGTTCCGGTGGCAAGGCACAAGGCTAACAAGGCGCGCACTGGCGTTCAGTACGTTCCTTTGGCCGATATCGTGGAGAACACAGAGCGCGCCTTGCTTCAGCAGGAGATGGCTGCTGTCGCAGATAGCGACCTCGCCGCTGAGGGCAGTGCGTTGCAGCGCAACAAATCCCTTAGAGTCGGCAACGGCGCCTTTGACGCTGACGTCGATGAGCCCAACAGCGATGCACGGTCGCTGGCCTCGCACGCTACTGGGTCGTCGAGTGGCGGCACATTGATGGAAGTACTTCGCTCTGGGAACGTCGAGCTGTTGACTGCATCGACCGACCACTCGGGATCCAAGGCCGTGGTCGAGCGTGTAGTTCCCGAGGACTATGGAGACCTGGATCAGCTACTCGTCGACCTCGACGGCATCATGAGCGGGAGCCAGGCAGCACGCCGGCGCTTCTCGCTGGTGCTCATGCGCCGCAGCTTGGCCCTCTCCAACGGTCTGGTTGAAGCTACTGACTTTAGTGCCCAGCCCACCGCAGGCGAGCCTGACGATAGAGGCCTACACCATCGCACGGCTATCGAGTTCAAGCCACTGGAGATCCCGCAAGCCGTCTCCGCTGCCGAAGGTGGCGACTTTGGAGGGAGCCTGGGTCTGGACGACATTATTCTCTCCACAATAGACAGTGGCGATGCCGACCCGCCATCCCTTCAACTGGGCACCTCTGCGCAGCACGAGCCCGAAAGGCCATTGTCGCTTATGCCCCAGCAGCCCGCAGAGCTTACACGAGGGCAAAAGGTGCAGCGTGCCCTGGAAAAGCTCGAGTTGCTGAACTTTCGCAAAGTGTCGGTGCGCATCTATGTGCAAGACGCCCGGCGCTACTACTCGTTCATTCTGACTGAGGACACGACATGCGAGATGATTCTCAATGACATGAAGAAGAGCGGCATAATCGACCCAGACAAAACCACCTGGGCGCTATTCGAGTTGGTGCACTATTTCGGCATTGAGCGGCCCTTGAATCACTTTGAAAACATCATGAATGTCGTCGAGAGCTGGGAGCCACGGAGCAACAACTACATTATCGTCAAGGCATTCTCTCACCAGTCCTCGCTGACTCTGCTCGGCGGCGTGCAGCAGGGCGACCATGCCATCCAGGGCATGCTGTATTTCCGCCTCAAGAAGAACAAGTGGCAAAAGGGAATCTTCCGCTTACAGGGCCACAACATGGTTCTCGTCAAGGACGGGCGCGGCAAGTCGGCCAAGGAAGCACACTACCTGACACTGACCAACTGCGATGTCTACACGCCATTTGAGCCCCTGCGCGGTGCTCCCACGCGCTTTGTGTTTGGCCTCAAGTCGGAGATGCCCATGCAGATGTTCGAAAAGCCCGACGAGGACTACGTCAAGTGGTTTGCCGTGCCCTCGCTGGACAGCTTGCGCGAGTGGCTTTTGGTCTTGCGGCTGGCCAAAAACCAGATCAAGTTCTGCAAGGTGCTTGAGCGCAGAGCCGTTGAGACAGGCACTGTGAATGACTGCGAGAAGCCAGCGACACTCAAGCCCCTAGTCGACCTGGCTGCCGACAGGCACGCCGACGACACAAACGACGGTGCTAAGAAGAACTCGGACTTTGCTGCTGAGCTGGTCACCTCCATCAACAAGATTGCCTCCAACAGCCGGTACGACCCTTCCGCGCTTGTCAGAGCCATGGAGCAGGGCGGTGTCGACGTCAGCGACTTTAAGGTACTCGGCTCGGGCTCGGGTGCAAATCCCGACGATGTCAACACGGACGACGCGGCGCTGGCTGCAAACAACTTGTTCCAGCCCGGGTCGCTGCTGTCAAAGCCCAAGCGGACTGCCGCTGAGATCGAGGCTGCCAAGCCGCTGGACAGCGATGTGTTTGTCAAGGGCTCGCTGCTGTCGCAGCCCCGCGAAAGCAAAGCCATGGCTGCATCGCGCGCTATTCAGAGCATCATGGCTCAGGACGGTAATGTGTTTACCCATGGGTCACTGTTGCGAGTCTCTGAGCAGCCAAAGATGCGCCCGCCACATGTCGGTGGTGCCGCCAACTTGGCCCATCTACAGCTCCCGCTCGTGCGGCCCGATGATCCGAGCTTGGAATTTGGCATCCACTCGCTCAGTATTTCTAACGGCGCTCACAAGCGGCACCCCGAGTACATGGCGCCAGCTGCTGCTACCGCACCGTACTTGGTGAGCCAAATCGCCGCGCCCAAGGGCGAGCCGCCTGCCCCGGTATTTGGTGGTCTGCTGGCATCAGCCCAAGCGCAGCCACCACAGCAGCGAGGAGGGCTCAACTACGGCTATGCACATCAATACTAAGTCTATTTTCTTCCGCGCGCTATTCACGTCTCTAATGCATATTTCACAACTCTTTTCGGCTCAATAGTTGGGACAAGAATCCCCCTCAGCCTTTTCTGTCTTGGCCGCACTACCAGTCTGGCTCTTGACTGCAGAGTCGCTGTGGCCCAGCTTCATGTCTGGCGCGATCTTATTGCGAACCAGCTGCTTAACTTCCTTCATCTCAGGGAACCGCCTCTCCACCTTGCGATCAAACACTAGGTCACCTTCGATGTAGATGGCAAAGACACCGCCTACTTGCGGAACCAGCGCCACCTCGCCTAGTGCATCGCCAAACGTCGTCAACAGCTCCTGTGCAGTCCAGCCAGCGCGTAGCAGCCACCGGCACTGCGTGCAATAGTGAATTTCAATCCGCGGTGAGGGCATTTTTCTTGAAAAAAAGACTAGTTACAATGCCAATAGCTGACTATAAGGATGACGAAACATGCCTTGCCTGGGTCCGCTTTTGCTGATACACAAGTAGATATGGTCGATAATTCGTTGATTATGCACGGCTTGTGGATCACGCTATGCCATAGATTATTAGAACCAGCTAAAAATTCGATCACAAAACGCAAAAGCTTGAAAGAAAAATATTCTTGGACACTTGCTTTTTATACTTTTTTTTTGCTATTCAGTCTATTGCTTCAATCCTAGAGATGATTGCCCCGCAGCTCGAGCCAACGGTTATCAAAAGCGGCGACAATGTCATTATCCGCATGCCCAGCCTGAACGCCAAGATTGTCAGCCTAAACCCAAGCAAGATGGTAAGTCTGGGCAAATTTGGGTCGTTCAATGCCAGCGAGCTGATCGGCAAGACATTTGGGCACACGTACGAGATAGAAAAGGGCGGATCAATAGTCCCCCACATAACAGCCGGATTCGACAACGCCGACATCTCCGAAGCCAACAACAAGGAGATCGTAGACAACCCAAAGTCGCAAAAGCTCACGTTCCAGGAGATCGAGCACCTCAAACAGATGAGTCTATCGGGCGATGTTTCTGCACGGGAGATCATCGCCTCGCTAACCGAAAACAACGAGTCGTTTGACAAAAAGACAGAGTTCTCAAAGTCAAAGTACATCCTACGCAAGCAGCGAAAGTTTATGAAAAGCTTCGTGCCCCTCGAAACTAGCGTCTACAACCTCTGCTCTTACTTTTTCGAGTTCAACCCCGGCAAGATTCGCGGTATCCGTGCCGACACCCTGTCGCAGATCCTGAGCCTGGCCAATGTCTATAGCAACGCGCGCATTCTGGCTGTCGACGATGGACAGGGCATGATCATTGGCGCTCTGCTCTCGCGAATGGCCACCGGTGGCCAGCTATTGGGCATCCACGACGGCGACTCCAGCAACTACGATGTCATCCGGTATATGAACCTCGCCGCCGATGCCCGGGACCGCCTGCAGGCGCTGTCCTGGTCCAAGCTGTACCACACTGTTGAGCCATTCACGGAGCAATTGGCTGAGGATGCTTCGGCAGACGACAAGTTCGGGCGCGAGCGGCGTATGCGCGGGCACGCCAAGCTGTCCGACTCCCTGGACAATCTCCGCCGAGGCGAGTTCGACGCCTTGGTTATCTCGACCAACTACAACCCAAAGTCAGTCATCGAGAGGCTAGTCCCGTACCTGGGCGGATCGCGGATGCTCGTCGTCTATGACCAAAGCAAGGACGCGTTGCTAGAGACTTTCACTTGGCTACGCCAGTCACCCGAGTTTCTCAATGTCCAGCTCACTGAAAGCTGGCTTCGCGAGTACCAGGTTCTCCCCAACCGCACCCACCCGCTGATGAACACCTCTGGTGGCGGCGGATTCATTCTCAGCGCAATTCATCTGGCCCCAGTCGACAAGCCCTCAACCAGCAGCAGCTAGACAGATATCACATAAATCCATAAAAGCGATTAGAGCATATCTTTACATTCGGCCTATGCCTCCCGACACAGCGCATCAGATAGAAAAAAGTTTCCATTTAGAGCTACCTCGTGTTGCCGATGCGCTCAATATCAGCAATGTCCAGTACACCCGAGATCCGTGGATCGCTGATGGCGTTAGCCACTGCGTTGGCAACCACCTCGCGACGCAGGGCAGGGCTAGCAGCCTTTGCAAAAGGAGTGTGTTTAAGGAGACACCCAGCGGGTGTGCGATGGTACAAGGCATTGTAAATGGAGAGGCTAGCTGCAATGGGGAGCGAGACTGGGCGTGCCGACGCGAACATAAACCCGGGCCGCAAGATGACGGGCCGCATCTGATCCCTGTGCTCCAGCAGCTCGCTCTCAGCCTCGCGCTTAGTCGAAATATACCTCGAGCTCACAAGCGGCAGCACATCGCTAGCCGAAATATACACAAACGTGTCCAGGCCCTGGATCGTCCTTGCAACGCGTGCCACGGACAGCGCCGTATCGCGATTAGCTTGCTCGTATGTAGCTGGCCCATGTGGGGATCTCGAGGCAGATCCCATGTTGACCATATGCTTGTAATCGCTCTCCAGCAGCACGCCCACAGTGTGAACGACTGCCGTGCACCCAGCTAGATGCTCCTGAAAGGACTCGGGCTCCAGCGCATCGCCTCGGATCCACTGGACGCGGTCTGCAGATGGGTTACTCTGGGCATCGCGGACCAGGACCTTTTTAGGCGAGCCATGGCGACTCAGACTGAGAACCTCCCAGCCTCGCGCAAGCGCGTTGTGGCAGATCGCCTGGCCCAAGAACCCAGACCCGCCTACCACAAACAGTTTCTGAGCGGCACTCATTTAGAAGCAATACAGAAAGCGTGAATTGGCGAATATTAAGAAAATAAGGGCTTTGTAAAAAGATCCATTGGAGGAGGAAGAGGGGAAGAGCCACGGAGCTTGATGCTGAGAGCAAGCAGGTTCTGCTCTTCACCTCTACAACCATTTTTTGTTTTCATTTTCTAAAGCTCAGCAATTCATCTCTATTCAAATGACTCAGCAATCGCTCGACAGCGCTGTGACGCTGGTCTCTGCGCCCGGTAAGGTGCTTGTCGCTGGTGGCTACCTCGTACTGGATCAGGCCTACAGCGGCCTAGTGGTCGGGACAGATGCCTGCCTCTACGCAGCCGTGCAGACCCAAGTGCTCGACTTTCCTGGCGTTCTTTCCTTGGGCGAAAGCGAGCTACCGATTTTTGTTGTATCGCCCCAGTTCACGTCGGCCTGGTGGAGGTACTCCTTCAACGTAGAGTCCCGCTCATTCAGGCAGCTAGACAGCGCAGACGGCGGCTCGAACAGCTTTGTGCAGGTAGTGCTGGAGCGTACACTGGGTATAGCCAACGCGTACGTACCTGACAAAGTGCAATATATGGTCTACGACAGCCCAGCTGGCCAAAGCGGGCGCAAGGGGCTGAAGATCGTCTTGTCTGCCGACAATGATTTTTACTCGCAGCGTGAGACTTTGACCAAGCTGGGTGTTGGTCTGAGCTCGGAGTCGCTACGCAGCCTGCCACGCATGTGTGAGACTGGAACCACACTGCCCAATGTCCACAAGACAGGGCTGGGGAGCTCGGCTGCCATGGTGACCTCGCTAGTAGCCGCCATCCTGGCCCACTTTGGCTTTGTCCATCGTAGCGACCTGCTGCCTGAGCATGGCGGCGGGCCAAGCCAAGCGCGTAATCGAAAGCTCATTCACGGCTTAGCTCAGTACGCGCACTGTCTGGCCCAAGGGAAGGTTGGCTCTGGATTCGACGTCTCTGCCGCGGTCTACGGGACACACGTCTATCGCCGCTTCTCGCCAAATGTTTTAGATACTGCCCTGGAGGACTCCAGCACCATCGAGGACGTCAAGCAAGCAATCTCTCCAGACAACCAGGGATGGGACAACCAAATCACGCCAGTAGCCATCCCACCGCGGCTAGTGCTGCGACTTGCCGATGTAGACGCCGGCAGCAACACCCCGAGCATGGTGAAAAAGGTGCAGCAGTGGCAAAAGGCTAACCCCATGGAAGCCAAGGACCTGTGGGACAGACTTGACACGGCAAACACTCGCATTCGCTCCATTTGGAACCAGCTCAACGAGGCATTCAGCACTGATAGCAATGACTACAACACTGCCATCGATTGGTGTGCCGCGCACAAGAGCTCTGAATGGAAGTGGGCACCAGAGCTACTCGGCAGTAAGACTCACGAATTGCTTGCTGAGCTGGTTGAAGCCACTCTGGATATGCGGGCGCTACAGAGGCAGCTAGGAGACTGTGCTGAGGTGCCGATTGAGCCTCCCAAGCAAACGCGCTTGCTGGATGCCTGTATGGAGGTTTCAGGCGTGTGCATGGCTGCCGTGCCAGGCGCTGGAGGCTATGACGCAATTTTCTGCGTGACGCTTAGCCCAGCTGCCAGCCGCGCCGTAGAGGATGCGTGGTCGTCGTGGGACGAGATGAGCGTTGGCCCGCTGCTTGCCAACCAGGCATCTGGCGGTGTGTGTTTACTAAATATAGCTGCTTACCCAGAAATAGCCAAACATCTATAGACTAATGTTACATATTTGATGTGTAGTAAAGCGAATACGTTGCACATATCTCTAATCATGACAGCCTTTTTGAATAACAATCTACTCGTCAGACACGTTGTCCTTGATCATCTTGTCTAGCGCTGTCTTGGAAATGTCGCACTTTTCGATTAGGACGTCTAGCGCCCTGCTGACCAAGACCTCCGGCTTAATAGCGCCGGTGGATTCAACGTTAAAGATAAAGTGATCGCGCACGCGGGTCAGGCGTACCTTGCCCTCAAACTCCTTATGGCGAAGAACCTCGCGACTGACAGTGTCCTTACGCGCATTGACGACCTTTGCCTTCTGCACGCCACCCTCGCTAACGATTTCCACGACACCCGGCGGGAAGCAGCTACGGAACAGCTCAGCATCATCTCCTGTAATATCCTGGAGTATCTGGATGTCAGGCAATAGCCTGTATGACGCCGTAGCAACTGGAGAGAACTTTGCATGATCCTTGCCGATGCCCTTTTGGCAGTGCATCTCGCAGTTGATAACTTGGCCCGGGCGCAGCTTTGTGATGAGAATATCGTCATGGATTGGCCTGATCGGGCTATCGGCAAACCTCGTCGCCTGGTCGCCCTTTGGATCCCAGACCAGCTGGCTACTATACACCGAGCTGCCAATGTATTTTTTGTTCGGATCGGTCTCGTCCGCCGCTGCACTTTGGTTCTTGAAGCACTCCACAAAGAGCTTGAATACAGCGGTATTCTGGTCGGTGGGTGGATCTTCGGACCGCTTCCAGTTAAAGTCCTCGGGGTTCGCCAGAATCGGCACAAGACCCAGGCGGTGCGCCAGAACTTCGTCCTGCACAATGCCAGTGTTGTTGATCATATACACTGTCTCGATAGCCATGGTCGGGATCTCGGCCAGCAGAATGCGCCGCAGAGCGTTGGCAATCGAAGCGTCGACTCCAATCAAGTCAAACTCAATCTCTGTCGGCGTGAGGTGAACGATCTTGATTTCGAGGGCGTTCTTCAGTTCCTCCAGGCTGTACGACAGCTCATGCTTGTCAAAGCTCAGGGGGAACTCTGCGCCCGAGATGTTCTCCACGCGGTCCTCCAGAATTACAACGCGATTGCGGTCCTCCAAAGCCATGGCTGATTTCTTTGCCAGAAATGAAATAACTATACAGTCGGGAAAGCCGAATTTGCAACAAAGGAAAAAAGCAAGCCATCAAAAACTTTTCAGGGCCAACTCCTTCATCGCCATCCAGATCTGATCAGGCAATCGCAATGGTGGATCAGAGGCTTGGTGCCAAACGGGCTTGCCCTATGCCTCAGTCTGTTCTGGCATCTGGCGCGACGCGCTTGACGGAAACCCGACCGTCGTCAGTTGCAAAGGCCTGTAAACCCGCCCTGGCTAGCTCGGGGTTCTGAGCCGCCTCGACGACGCTCATCTCGCGCACAAAGCCCTGGCTTGCGCTATTGTTGTGGAGCAGGCCCTTCAGCGCTACCACGGCGTACTCCCTAATGAAAGGGTGGTTGTCATCGATCTTCATGTGGTCTAGCACCAGTGCTAGACCGCCCAGCTCGCGCACCAGGTCCTGAGCGGCAGTGCTCTTGTACCCGACGTTGCCGATTATTCTGATGAGGTCACACTTGAACATGAACAAGCGCTTGACTGATTCAGCATTGTCAGGGTCCGCTTCACTTGTTGGCAAATTGCGCTGGCGTTCCCGGGCGTTGCTGACCTGAGGCAAGTGCTTGTTGAGCAATCCAAGCAATGCAATGACCTTGTGAATTGCTTGGCAGTCCAAAATCCAGTCGATGATACCCGCGCCTCCATCAGTCGTGAGAGTGCCGAAAATAGACACAATCGCAGCCAGGCAGCGATGGGCAGACATCATATCGTCGATATCTACATTGCCATGGATATCGCTCTCGGATGAATACGCGTCGGTACTGTTTTCCCAAGAGCGAACAAGTACGTCATGCGAGCTTGACAGCAATCGGGTTAGCGCCGCTATCAAATCCCTACTGATGAACTGTTCGTATTCTGTGGTGGCGCTCTGTTCATTGCAATACACTGCCAGGGCATCCAAAAGGCCGTATGCAAGCATGTCTGGCTCTCTGCTTAGTAGAATTCCGAGCTCGCCGTACTCGATAATCTGGCTCAGTATCACGTAAAGCATCGTCTTGGAGTCCGACTCGTCATCCTCATTGTTGCCGAATAACACGCCAACCCTGTTGGCAACCAAGCAACCTGCCTCGGTTCTGCAGAGTAGCGCAGTAGTTTCAGGGTTGTCCTTCAGGCAGTTCAACAGCAGAACCAGACCGGCCGTGTTGGTTTGGCTGTTTGCTGAAGTTAGCAGACTACTAAACACCGTGTCAAGGGCCGGTACACCAGTAGTCAGCTCTTGTTCTACAAGAGACTGCTGAAGCTGGCGGTTTCCAGTGACCAAGTTTGATAGTGTCTGGGCAGATACTGTGACACAACGCATGGCCTTGGAGCATGTCACATCGTGCTGTACCATATCGGAGATTGTCCGCCTGACATCACCAATGATACCGGCACCATTGGCCACGTCCTGGTTGGAATTGTCCATTGCTGCGGCGTTGCGCACATACATACACAGATCAGTCAGCGCCTCCGCTTTAACAGCGAGTAAGGGGTCATTGGCATCACTGGTGTCGTCTACTGGAGCAACTTTTAGCGACTCAAACAGCCTGTGTACATCGAACCAGGTTGCCAAATCAACCGAGGCAGGCAGATGAGGCCGCGAAGGGTGTGGTGATCGCTGGCGGTACTCAGCACACTGCTGGCAAAGCCGGCTGACATGCTCGATAGATTCGCATTGCTCCATTTGCTGCCTTGCTAGAGAGTACAATAGTGTGAGTATAGAGACAAGCCAGCGTAGCTTTTATACTTAGAGCGAGTTGACTGTTTAGCCACTTGCTCTTGTTACAGACCCTTGTGGGTAGCGCTGCTACCATTTACCTAGGCAAACTGGATGGCACCAGCTGAGTCGATTAATAGTGTAGCTTTCTATGTATCCAAGTACAAGGCATAGAGAGACCTCGGTACTCGGCGAAAATGAAGCCAAATTGATTCACTCTCGGTTGCATTTCGGCACTGGTCTAGTCGTGGGAGCTCTCGGCTCTGTATGCGCCCGAAAAGACAAGCGCTCCAAAAGCCAAGTGCAAAGTAGACAGATCAGCAATTTGACATAAGCAACCTGAACTCGAGCTTTTCCCCAACCCTTTGGTCCACATCAGATCTCTCGACCATCCCCAATTTCCACAGCATAGCCTAGTATGGCTCTGAATCAAGCGATTGGGGCTGAGGATTAAATGTGCTGTCTACCAGCCTTCTTTGCCCTCAAGTGTGGTGTGTTTGTCAAACCACAAAGGCCGTTGACTGGAAAGGGCACGTACTCAGATAGCCAGGTCTTTTGGCCTTCCAGTTTGGGGAGAAAAAAGCCTTGACACTGCTGCTTTCTTCTTCTGCAAGCCAGTATGCCAGGCTGCGTGTGAAGTACATTCCACTCCAACCTTTTTCTTTTCTCCTCCATACCCTACCATTTTCCAAGCCCAGCCTAGTTCTTTAATACCATGACAAGCCCAATACGCTGCGTTTTCAAACCTGAAAGCAAGAGGAACTACTCTACCAATATTGAATTCTCGGATGACTATATCATAAAAGGTGCTCACAGTGTGTTCAAAATTGTTGATGACCTTGACCTGTACCTAGCGACATCAGAACTCGTGGTCTCTTTATCAAACATTGACCAGATATTTGCGGACAATGAAACTTTAGAAAGGGCCCTGTATTTTATTGTAGCCACACCTGAGGAAGCTATTCACTGGCTTGAAAAATGTATTCCACTCTTGAAGAAGCATGCAGATGAAATCTACCATGGCGACTCGCATCATTTTGAGTTTAGGGAATTAGATGAAGCCTACAACAGGTCGATCCAGGGGTAGGAGTTAGTAAAGCAACCACCAGCCCTGCAAGCAAAACTCTAAGAATACATCGCTGTCGTTTGTGTTCCCCCAGACATTTGCTGAAAAGCCTATCTTACTATACTCTATTGCAATAGATTTAATACGTTTCTTATGTGCAATGCAGGGGAGAGGAACAACTCTAGAGCCAATCCTGTAATAAGGAATAAAGCTAGTAAATAGATTTACGTGTTGAGATTCATATCAGTGAAAGCTGAAGACTCCTATTGTAGTAAAGAATGTACTACGACTTGTTGGTTTTCTTATTAGATGAATGTGGCAATGCCACTCCATTTATACTAAACATTTACTACTAATAGATGCCTTTTCCCTGAGTCGTCGTCTTCCCCGTGTTATTGTCAACATTTGTCTGTGTGCATATATGAAGCACACTTGTCTTTTCTTCACCCATGTCTTCGATGCGCGCCAGCAATTAATGCAAGCCTTGCCCATAATATTGCGTGATTCCGTCATCACACCTATTCATGTTTGGCAACAGAATGGCGTCTTTTATAGTTGCCTGCCATTGCCATGTGGATATCTATACATGGTGAAACCAACACGTGGTATCTCTAACCTTTCTGTTGGCAAGTGGGGTACACATCTGCCATCATGACTGCGCATCCCACAGTAGGCTTGCAGTCATGTGACGCCACCTGTTCTTTTTGGTGTCACAAACCCTCCGCTCTTTAAAGCCGGAAATGTGGTTTCTTGAAATATTGGGACAGACACATGACCGTTTGGCCATTGAGGGCGATTTTCTTCATCGCTGACTGCAACACAAGGGAAAGCCCCTTGATTGCTGCTACAAAGAAAGTCGGTCTTTCCTGCCAAGCCAGTTCTACCATCTTCTTGAGAGCCCGAGAGCTATAAAACACCTGTCCGCTGAGCTTGATCCTCTCCTACTTTTCCTCTTTATTCTCTTGCTGCTGCTCTGCTTCTTGATGCTCCATGGCTTGCCCTTACATTCACTGCGTCTATAAGCCCGGCTTCAAGTTGAACTATTCAACTAATATTACATTTTCACCAGAGAGATTATTTTGCAATATTCAAGATGCATTTACAAATATTCTCGTAGAGGAAGACTTATTGCATATAGCAACAGAGACAAACCTGTATGCCATCGATGATCCCTCCAAAGTACCCAGTTTTTCCGAGCCTAATGAAAAATCGTTATACTTTCTGGTTGCCAGCCCTGAGGTCGCTAACAAGTGGCGCCGCGACTGTATGCCCTATCTGAGCGAAAAAGTAGCCAACCCAGTAGATAGACCTTGCCAGCCGTTCCAGCATGAGGAATTAGCAGAGGCATATGTCAATGCCTTTGCCAAATAGCTTAATTATTCTGTTAAATTTATGACATATAGTGGGTTTGCTCTTTTTATTTGTTCTTGTAGCCAAAGGCAAGTGCTGGCACTGCAAATAAATGCTTTAAACATAGAGCGTGGTCCTGGCATCAAGCATTGTGGTTAGCGCTGAGCTCATGCTCAGGCTGTCTCCTATCGCTGTTTTGTCTACAGCGATTTTACTCCAGTACTTACTGCCAGTTCGCGCCAGAACATGAGGCGCATCAGCGACGCTCACAAAAACCGCTTGGCTGTTCTCAAGTAGCTTTAGTGGAGTGTTGCAAGTGTATACCACCCAATTGCTTTTCTTGTTTCCATTTTCGCCTGTCGCGTATCTGACCCAGTCGCATATGCCCCAGGCAGTGCTGATGACCAACAGCTTTTGCTCACCAAAGGCGCAGTACACACCACGAGCAAGCTCAGCTGAGGCATCGGAATCTGCCAAGTCAGCTGAATTGCCAAATTCCCGACAGTTTGGCCGCTCGTCATACAGTCCTTCTGAGCAACTGAGCTCCACTTGGTACCTCATAGGTGGTGCAGTCAGCTCCCACATTTGCCAGTATGTCCCCAGAAAACCCCTCACGACCTGAGCCATGGCGACCGGCGCATACAACTTTATACGGATCGGTGTCACAAACGGATTGCCTTCGCCCGAAACTGTGCCACAGAGCTTGCATTGCGCGCTATCTATGCAGGGCGCCAGAACGGCAGCTAGCCAGCGAGGCAAGTGCCCCAGTTTCTCGTTGTTCAAGCTGTAGATGCCTATGGCGTTTGAGTCGTACGGGTTAAATTGCTCACGCACAAGGCCCAAGCTCTCGTTGGTCTTTGTCTGTGCTGTGTAGTAGCGCCTGCCGACAATAAGGGCGTTAAACTGTCCGTAGCACGCTAACATGTGTTGAAGAAGGACAAAAAGCTGTACCGAGGTTCCGTTGGATCAATTGATAGCCACTGAATCAAAACGCCATCCCAGCGTAATTTCTGCGTGCACCGCTTAAATATCCTTCCAAGCGTGAATGCGTAGCGCATATGCTCAATGCGCAATCAAAGGAGCACACAGGCTTTTGGTTTGGCAAAATGATTGGATTTCAGATCCCATCATTTGGTTTGGCCGGCTTTGGGTTCGCCATACCTACAAATTGAAAATGGCTGGTGTGGGCTAAAGCCGCGCTGCTCTTTTGAATCTTTAAGGATTCACGACGGCTGCCACGCTTTAGGGTCGACCATTTAGCCCTAAAGTGCCAAGAGCACTTTGTGTTCATAGCCTCGGAGATGGCAGATGCAAAGACATTTAAGGAACCCGCTCGCATCATTTCTCCGTGTGCGAATGGGGCCATGCGCTTTGTATATTCCTACACACACAAACACACCAATGTATCAAAGAGACAGAAAAAGTCAAATAGAGCCCTGCTCTTTCCAGACAAGCCGTGTTTTACCACAGGCGCTAAAGCTTGGACGGGCACATGTCGAATGCCTGAAAGAAGGGAAAAGATGAATCTGTATTGTAAATAGAAAACACCCATGTGTAAAAAAAGAGCGTGTTGCGCCAGTAAAGATCGTGGCAAAACCAGTGTGCAGTCCAACTTTTACATGGCTACCGGTTGCGATAGCTGGGGCGTCGATGGCGAAGAGAATGCCAAGGACGACAATAGCTTTCTCTCCCGGTAGCCCGCATAGGCTGTGGTAGCCGCGTGGTAAGTGCCAACAACTCCTGTGCAAATCAGGGCTGAGATGAGGCTGGCTCGGGGCCCGCCACCGATCTTAAACAGCATGCCGCTGATAGCTGCTGCGCCCAAGCTATTATACTGGTCGCGAGTGCCACGGAAGCTGCCGATCGCAGAGTTGATGCTGTTGTAGAACATGCCGAGGATACCGAGCGAGTTGCCCACAAAGGGGCCACGGCGAGTCATGGAATTGAGCACGCTGTTAACGCGCAGCTTGAAGTTGATGCCGTGCTGGCTTCGCATGCCCTCCATAAATCCCCAAACGCCACCAGTTGCCAGTCCTAGAATGTACATAGTGCCTGTACCATAGCAAAGATCGTCGCTCCATCCGCGACTAGGCATGACACCGCCGGAAAACCCAGACCCATCCTCAATGTTGAGGTATTCTATGCCGCCAGGATTCGCTACGGGGTTGAGGTTAGGCGAAGAGAAATCGACCTGGCTCAGAAACTCTGACACGCCGCCTTGGACCTGGTTCATAGCAGGCAATGTCGTTGCAGCAGAAGCTGTCTGGTAGTAGCCCTTCGCTTTGCTGTCTACCTGTTGGTCGCTCAGCAGGGTGGTGCTACTTGTAGAACCCAAAGTAGCATGCTCTTGCTGCTTCTGCTGTTGCTGCTGATCCTGAGGACTGGAGGCACCGCCGCCACGCGAAAGTACTGAAAAAATAGACATGCTCTTATCGTAAATGTGAGATTTGAAGAATAAATGTGAACAAAAAAGACCCCGCAAGCCAGACAAACAAACAAACGAGAAAAATCCAGATAACAAGAGCGAGCAAATTTGCAAAACCTCCAAAAAAGAGCGATACTCCCAAATTTTTGCACAGCACAGCAGAGCATATCCATAAGCACCTCCCGATCAAATCGCCTAGATCAAGGCCCAGATCACAGACAATTACGCATTCATGCGAGCGTCATCCATGCACGCAAGCCGAGAAAGCGAACCGCGCGTACTTTCTTCCTCCTTGTGAGAACACTAATTGAGGGTTATTATCTTTTTGCAATATTTGCTTGCACGATTCATAATGGTAGGAATCTGAAGCAGAAGCAGCAGCAGCAGCGTAGATTGCAGCGATGGCTCAAGGGACAACATGTTGGCTAATGCGGCAATCACCTCCTTTTCTAATCCTACAATCTGGCAATTTTACAACTCATAATTGCTGCATTTGTCAATGTAGGGCAACGCACAGTCAGGATTCCCTGGCGGTCCTCCGGGAGACAAGAAGGACAAGGATAAGAAGAAAAAGTGGCAGCCTCCGCTACCCACGACTATCGGCCAGCGCAAGAAGAGAAGAGGCCCCGATGGCGTAGCCAAGATGCCCAAGGTGTACCCGACCATTCGTTGCAACCTGAAGCTGCTAAAGCTAAAGCGTATTAACGACTATCTGCTGATGGAGGAGGAGTTTGTGCAGAACCAACAACTGCTAAGGCCTCAGGAGGAGAAGACGCAAGAGGAGCGCGCCCGCGTTGACGAGTTGCGTGGGTCCCCCATGGCTGTCAGCACGCTTGAAGAGGTTATTGACGACAACCACGTCATTGTGTCAACGTCTTCTGGCCCTGAATACTACGTGTCGATGCTATCCTTTGTGGACAAGGATCAGCTCGAGCCTGGGTGCTCGGTTCTCATGCACCAAAAGACGATGGCCGTCATTGGCGTTTTACAGGACGACGCGGACCCTATGGTCAGTGTGATGAAGCTCGAAAAGGCGCCTACAGAGTCCTATGCCGACGTCGGCGGTCTTGAGCAGCAGATTCAAGAGATCAAGGAAGCAGTCGAGCTGCCACTGACTCACCCCGAGTTGTATGAGGAGATGGGTATCAAGCCTCCCAAGGGCGTCATTCTCTATGGCGTTCCCGGTACTGGCAAGACGCTGCTCGCAAAAGCCGTTGCCAACCAAACGTCAGCCACGTTCCTGCGCGTCGTGGGGTCCGAGCTGATCCAAAAGTACCTTGGAGACGGACCCAAGCTAGTCCGCGAGCTGTTCCGCGTTGCTGAGGAGAATTCGCCGTCTATTGTGTTTATTGACGAAATCGACGCTGTTGGCACCAAGAGATACGACTCCAACTCTGGTGGCGAAAAGGAAATCCAACGTACTATGCTTGAGCTCCTTAACCAGCTTGACGGTTTCGACTCGCGTGGTGACGTCAAGGTTATTATGGCAACCAACAAGATCGAGTCCTTGGATCCAGCCCTTATCCGCCCTGGGCGTATTGATCGCAAGATCGAGTTCCCCTTGCCCGACGTCAAGACCAAGCGCCACATCTTTGGCATTCACACCTCGCGCATGACGTTGTCAGAGGACGTTGACCTGGAGGAGTTTGTCATGTCCAAGGACGATCTGTCGGGCGCCGACATTAAGGCTATCTGCACAGAGGCCGGGCTGTTGGCCTTGCGTGAGCGCAGGATGAAGGTGTGCAATGAGGACTTTAGGAAGGCCCGCGAAAAGGTCTTGTATAGGAAGAGCGAGGGCACGCCAGAGGGGCTGTATCTCTAAGGACCTGCCGTGTCCTTCTTTTTTGGTTTACATTTACCGTCCATTTTTTTTCATCCATTTATTTTGCTACGGAATACATCCAGCAACATCTTTAAGCGAGTTCACTGGTACATGGCGCAAGTGGCATGCCCCATAGGAGGCATTAGCAGCAACTTGTGTCACAAAAGGGGTGGCTGGCTCGGCATTTTCGTGTAGCGTTCTAACAAATACATTCATTAATGGTACTCTGCTGACATCAAAATCCTTTTTCACAATGGCGTACTCAAGTGTTCCTCGAGAAATACAGTTCCAGCTGCGTGATGATGCTCAGGGCCTAACTCGCCCGGCAACATCTGTTTCATACGTGTTTGCCGATGACCCGCTGCCACTGGGCTCGGACGATGGCAAGATAACCGTAGTAGTAGACATGTCAGCAAACGGAGCCAACCCGGTGGGCGCACACTCGCTCTCAACGTCGTTCATGGCAGCTGGATACGAGTGGACGCTGCCAGCCGACGCTAATGAGGGCTCTGCGAAACTAACAGTACACGGAATAGCATTAGAGCGGTAAGTGAATCCAAGTCCATAGGTCGTCAACAGTTGGTTCGGAGCATAAACTGAAATGGCACTAATGTTTGGTTTAACACTCTAGGGACCCGCTGAAGAACCTGACATCTCAGAGCAACACATCGGCTGATAAGCGGGCGAATTTTGCCAATGTTCAGCAGGACGCCTATCGTCTTTCACAAAGGCAAGCATTGGAAGTGACATATGGTTTGTTTGTGTTGCTCGATGCATTTAGCTGATCTAGTAAACGGCATTGTTTTGTGTAGGGTTGCATTATTGAGTCGCGCGCTAGATGTTGACAGCTCGGAAAACTAGCAGTATTTGCTAGTGCCTAATCCTTAAATTGAGTGTTAGTTATCCAGGAAAAATCAACAGAGGTATAAAACACCAACATAGGGCGCGTATCCGCCAGAGAAAGTAGACCGTGCTCATTGTTGCTGACGCGTCAACAGTAGCGTGAAAGTCTTCGTAGCCAGCGGCTGCCCGTTGGCCATCGGGGACTGAGCAGGCGGGACTTGCTGGTCAGCGCTCTCGCTCAGCAAGGCGTCGACCTGCCACTCATCAGCCAGGACCTCCATATCGACGATGTTCAGTCCAAGCGCCAGTGGTACATCATAGGCGTAGTTGGCGTTTTTAGCTAGCGCCGAGACCAGGCCTGGTTCGTCCTTGTCAGCGTCACCGCTGCCATGCGACGGCATATCGTCGCTCATGCCGTTCTCGCTTGGCTGTACTACGCCTTCGGAAAAAATACGCGGAACAATCCGACGACCGTTGATTGAGATTGTAAGCACAGTCTTGCCGCTAGGCCTAAATGGTCCCGGAACAGGGCGCAGCAAGGCACTGGCGGCAGAGCTGCGCAGCGAGAGCGCATGGTTGGTGTAGACGCCCGATAGATCGATATGTTTGAAAAGGCTCATGTCCGATGCGAGGATCTGGATCGCAGGGCCGGTGGGCAGGATGCGCAGGTTGCCATCTGCCTGGAACACGCGAGTAACCTTTTTCCACAGCTCCATCGTCTGCTGGTTCTGCGCTTGCTGCTGTGGAGTAATAAAGCCATGGGTAAGGGCGCTAGGAGATCCAGCTATCCCCGATGCGGAGAGGCTCGGTGGCATCGGCGGCGGCATTCCATTGACTAACACCGAGTCTGGAGAGAGCGGAGTCAATGTTTGCTTGGACATGGTCGGAGTAATAGGCGTGCCCGGCTGCTGCTGGCTGAGTTGCTGTTGTTGCTGCTGCAATAGCATCGACATCATTGTCTGAGCACTAGCACCTGGCGGAATTGGCGACGACATTGGAACTTGCCCAATCGGCATACCGCTTGGAGCTCTTGATGGAGTGGCTGGCATGCCGCCAGCAAAGCCCCCATCGCCCAGACGCTGGAGCTCGTTCTGAGCTTGGAAGGCCTGCAGGTCGAATCCGTTAGGACCAGGCATGCCCGGCCTGACTGTTCCCATATACGGCGACCCCGAAATACCCAGAGGAAACGATGGTGGCGGGGGCAGCGGATACACGCCCTGTGACATGCCCAATTGAACTGATGACACAGCAGCCATAGGAAGAGGTCCCATAGAGGACATTGGCAACGACATACCCGCTAGGCTAGCCGGCGGCGGTCCCGTGTACTGACCAGGCATCATGGGGGACATCGGCTGGGTAAGGCCGCCTTGTAGCGATGGGTGCTGTTGCTGCTGCTGGTACGTCTGCGAGAGGGCTTGCAGCTGCTGATTATAGACCTGTTGGAGCTGGTGAGTCTGAGCGAAGAACGCCTTTTGCGATTGCTCGATGAGCTGCGTCTTTTGCCGCACAATCGCCTGGTGGTGCTGCGAGCCGATGAAGCTTGGGTTCTGCTGCTGCGCAGCCGCGATTTGATCCGATGCCTGCTTACGGATCCCGTTTTCGCGTTGAGTCTGCTGCGACTGCGCCAGTGCCAGGTTCTGCTGGTGGTGTGCCGAAAGAGCCTGCTGAGCCTGTGCAAAGTTGTTCTGTGTTGGAGGAATTTGCATACCGTTAGGTGGCCGCACAAGAGAGGCGCCTCCTCCCATTGCCAGCGACGTTTGCACCATGGGCTGAGCCGAGCGAGGGGCGTTCTGTGGTCGAGTGGGTGTCTGTTGCTGCTGCGACTGCGAGCGAGCGAGGTTCTGTGCTTGCTGCATCTTCGCGACAGCCTCTCGATTAAGCACAGTAAGCCCCATGTGTGGCAGCAGGCTGGTGTTGTTCCACAGCTCGACTGTCTGCTTGTTGGGCACAAACGGCACAATATACGAAATAAACGCCGGCGGACGCATAAGTGGGGTTTTGAAGTCATGGGCCCAGTTCGTTATCGGAGTGAGGGTCCCTGGCTGACCATCGTTGCCAGGCTCATACATGCTCTCGCACACATAGATGTCCTGGGCGTTGAATCCTTGCGGGTAAACCCGAGCATAGACGTTGGGCAAGAGTATGAAGCACTTGCCGGCGACACTGCGCACTCCGAGACTGTCAAACACAGGACCAGCAAAGAGCTGGTGCGGGTAGACCGGCTGGCCGGCCATCTCAGGAACCTCGGATGGGGTCAAGAACCAGCGGCCATCAAAGAACTTGCGCCGCTCATACGGGCCACCCAGGCGTATCTTGGTAATCATAGCGACTTTCATACCGCCCGAGCTTGATTTAACATAAATAAAATCGCCCACACACAGGTCCAAGTCGCCGGCGCTGGCCCTGCTCACGTACCGTCCTTCGGGCGGAACCGCATCGTTGTACGACGTGTCGAATGGGATTTGGTACTTTGCGATGACTTGCCGGCAAATCTGCTTGTACGCCTTTTCAAGGACAACCGCGTCTTGGTAAATCTGCGAGTCCGACTCGTTAAAGTACGTGGCGTTGTTGAATATCCACAGCATATCGTAGTTGAACGCATCAAAGCTGCGGTACCCAGCAGCAATCCTCGACTTTACCACATTCAGCGCCATGGGGTGGAATATGACTTCATAATACTCGGGATACTCGCTGCGATCGGGTGGGTCCTCAAACACCTCGGTCAAGGATGTACCATCCTCATACTTGGTTTCCAGGAGCTGCGCAACTATACCATTCATCGCTGCCGCCATCTGTGGATGGACTACCTCTTGGTGGCCGATGCCGCCAATGCACTGCGGGATATGCGGCCCACTAGTAGGTGTCGAGGTCTGGATCTGGCCGTTTGATATAGTCGCGCCAAGCATCGGCGGCGAGAGCGGGACGTTTGGCATGTTGCTCAAGCCCTGTGGCATAGCAGGCACAGGTGCAAACTCAGGCTTGGCCTTCCCAGCAGTCATGCTCGACTGTGGTGTTGCTCGCTGAATAGTCGTTGCGGCTACAACCGACTGCTGCAATTGAGCAGCCTCCGCGCTATCAGGGGCCCTGTTTCTTTTCGGCAGCGTCGATTTTCTCGGCTCTGGCGTCGACACAGGAGCCACCTTGGGCTCGGGGAGATCGACCTTTGAGCCATCGGTTGGCATCAAAAACTCGGCCCATCGTGGGTTCTCAGGGTCCAAGACGATCTGGATCGGAAGCTGATCGTGAGCGTTACGAGCATTAACATTGGCCTTGTATTCACGTACAAAGCACTTGGCCATACGCTTGCGACCGGTATACGCTGCCCAGGCTAGCGGCGTCGACTTGTGCATAGTGTCAACAGCCTCGATATCTGCTCCCTTGTCACAAAGCACCTTGGCGACCTTCAGTCGTCCATAGCATGATGCAGCGTGCAGTGGCGCCCACGTATACTCGTCGTTGTCAACCACATCGCCATTGTGCTCCTTCATCATGACCTTTCGGTAGTCATTGAGCTGGAGCCCGGGTGTGCCAAGGATCTTTAGGGCCATAGCGAGATCTGCGTCGTAGATGGCCTGGAACAGCCCATCCAAGGCTGCCTCGGGATCTGTGCCAGAGCTGGACTGGCCTGGCTTTGCCTTGGAGGTGGACTTTGGCGTGGTTGTGGCTTTTGCTGCTGTAGCGGGACGATCATAGTCGCTCTCTCCGCTTTCGCTACCCGCTTTCTTTTTGCCACGCTTGCGCTTAAAGCCAGACGACGAGGCCCCTCTACCGGGCTCATCGTCCGAGGCAGACTCCTCATCGGCGCATTCGCCGCTTTCATCCACCGGCAGCTGACTAATTCGTAGCTTTATCTGCGGGGTAGGCGTCATCAACGTTGCCTCTGAAGAAATAGTGTCGGCAGCAAGAGCGTGCACGTTTCGCTTGATGTCGCCGGCAACCTCGTAGATGTACGAGTCTGGCATGTTGTACGTCTGCGCATTGCTGCACATCAAGTCAATATCGGCTACGAACTCGGACACGGCCTTGTAGACGCCACGGGTGATCTTGCTCTTCATAATGTCGAGCGCAATCGGCCGCTTAATCTCGACATAATAGTCTGGGTACTCCTTTTTGGACGGCAGCTTGTTGAATGCCAGACATAGCGGCTCCCCTCTACAGTCACATAAAATAAAAAAGCGAATGGCAGATAGCTTGTCAGTAAAAACGCAGAGACATGGAGGAGGAGACTGTGGCAATGCATGTCTTTTGTGCATGTGCACGCAGACCTGCACCTGGCTTCGCACTTTGCCGACTGTAGCACAATGCCCAGACAGTCTACAAACATTGCATGAGCGCATATGCAGCTCGACACTGCATATACCAGAGCCTTGCTGGCCCTTCAAGGACACCTCAAATACACAAAGATTGCGCCACCTCTACAGACTACAAGCATGACCTACTCTTTGTTCATTTCCTTGACTGCCTGATAGAGTCGCAAGCAGCCCTCTTTAACGGGTGACACACTGTCCAGGACCCCCTCAATGCCAACGTCAGACTTGCGCGCTCGCCTGAGACGACTCGAAGATGGCGACTCCATGTTATTTCCTCCCCTGGAACGCGTAGGCGACACGGGTAGCGGGGCGTCTTCCCCTGGCTCGGCAGCCGCTTTGTTAACCAATCGTAACCGAGGCTGACCCATTTACACGCTATGCAGCAAGGGTTTATGAGTAGTCGCGTGTGACAGACAAAAATAAAAAAGACCACAGCTGGTCAAGCGTGCTCCACGTTGAAGCGCGATAAATAATGGTAACGAAAATAAATAGAGGCTAAATGCGGTCGAATGAAAAGGCAGAAGTAATGTTGATTGTTTGATTGGCAAGCGCAACGACGCTGTGTGCTAGATTTAGCTTCCGTAGTAAAGCTAGTTCGTGACAGAGAAATATAGAAAAAGTTTGAGGGAGAAAAAGTGCAGTGTTAATGCTCTGTAGCCAGAACGCGACATGCCTTTTTCGATCTCTCCATGCTGTGATTGGCCCTGCCCGTGAACAATCAACACAATAGCCGCTGTGATCAAATCAGCAGTAGCCACACATTCGCTAAACGTTTTCAGAGCCAAGACTTTGCACCTTGCCTCTCCACTATTAAATTCTTTGTGTTTTCGCGGCAGAAATTCCGACTATCCACAGTAGCCATGGGACGGAGCGATTTGCTGGGTGCGAACCCAAATGAGGCGTATCGGAAAAAGGCGCAAGAACGCGAGGCAAAGCGCAATAAAGAGGTCCGAGACAAGATGCGCGAAGCGGCAGTGCTACACAAGGACACAGCAAAGATGGAGCGCAAAATAGAGCAGTATCGCAAGATCGTGCGTGTACGAAAGATGACTGCCGCCGAAAAGGAGAAGCTGCAAGCCATGGAGACCGAGCTTAAGGACGCCTTGAGTAGGCAAAGGGCTGCTGGTATTGTGCCTAGAAAACGCGATGTCACTGACAAAGTCGTTGGGTACGACCCAATGGCAGCTGCCGAAGCAGGAGGCAACCGCGCGCGCCCAGAAGACCCGTCTTCAGATAGTGAAGGTAGTGATGACGACAATGTGGATGTCGCGATGCTCGGCCACACCATGCCTTTGAATCGGGATGACGAGCTAGACAGTTTGCCGAGCTCTTCAGCGACGATAAAGCATAAGGACATAGACGCTGATCCGCTGCCGCCAATGCCACCAGGCACTCCGCCGCTTCGCCCGCAGGACCTTGGCACTGACCAAGTATGGCCGCCACTGCCCAGTGGTCCATCTCCACAGTATTTGCTGCAGAACCCACGACCTGGGCAACAGAACAACAGCCAAGGCCGCGGCTACAGCCAGCGTCCCCCACCACGTACTCCGTATAGACCAAAAAATCACCTCGGTGGCCACAACAACGAGCAACAGGCGCACCGAGCTCATCCATACGCTCAGCCCAACATTGACAGGTATGGTAGGCCCAATACAGCGCCTCATCCACGCCCAGGTATTCCCCTGACTACTTCACAAGGAGTATCGATAAGTCAGCCGCCTCCTGTTCCGCCAGGGTTTCCTCTGCATCCTCAATTGCCTACTGGGGCGTCTAGGCCGCCATCGCGACCAGCAATGCCATCCCTCTCTGCCATGGTGCTGACAGCCGAGCCACAAGTGCGCAATCTCAAGAAGGAGCTCACCACGCTTGTCCCAGCAGCCATTGCGCGCAAAACTAAGCAAAAGGAGCGACAGCAAGTGCTGGCAGCCATACCAATGGTGCCCAAAATGGTCGTCAACGCAGCGCCTGATGTCGACGCTGAGCCTAACGCCAGCACACCTGGAACGGGCACAGTCTCTTCAGCAGGCATCCTAGGCACAATACGGCCTTTGCCTGGTGTGCGATTCAACACACACAAGAGCGACAACCAAAAACAAGCCCAAGTGACAGAGCCGGCCAAACCCAAGCAGGAGCAAAAGAGCAAGAGCTCGCTTGACGAAGAGTACCAAAAGTTTGTACAGCAGATGAACGACCTGCTATAGAAAGGCCCCGTAAGCCAAACAATCATCGACTGACATGTTATTTCTAGCTATTTTATTGGGCACATGGCCTAAATCTTGTAAAAAAAATACTATCCCTGTATCACTTTTGCTGTTCATTCGGTATCTACAAGCCTCCAAAGACTCGACTTAACCCCTGCTTTGTGCTAAAATGTCATCGGCGCTCTATGCTGCTGGTGCGGCTATCGATCAGGCCCACGAAGACGACATCTGGCACTCGTGCTGGATTCCTGGCAAGCATAGGCTGCTTACGGCAGGGTCCGACGAGGTCACCAAGATATGGCAAGTATCCTGAAGCAGCGCATCTCCTATGTACATGTCTCTGCCTCACTAACTATGCAACACACATGTAGGGATGCACAAAGCGGCGAGTGTGTGGGGCAGCTCAAGGACGGCGACTATGCGATAACCTCAGTCGATGTGAACCAGCAAGGCACGCGAGCCCTGACATCCTCAATGGACAACACCATGCGGGTGTGGGACATTAGCACACGCAAGTCACTCAACGACGCCAAGCCCCTGTTAGCCATCAACGCAGGCCCAATAAACGCATGGAGGTCGCGGTTTGTGAGCCGCAAAGGCGATGCCGACAATGTCCCCAAAGACCTAATAGCGTCGAGCACCGACAGCGGCACAGTCAAGCTGTGGTCACTGGAGGACGGGCGTGCGATCCGCGAGCTAAACACATCACGGCCCAGTTTTATGTACGCACTCGCTGTGAGCCCCGACGGAACAAAGATAGCCAGTGCGGGCGTAGGCAGCCACATCTACGTATTTGACACAGAGGCTGGCATGCTGTTGTGCACGTTCTCTGGCCACTCGGACAATGTGCGCTCAGTCTCCTTCTCGGCTGACTCCAGTCTGCTAGTCTCTGCTTCTGACGACAAGCAGATCCAGCTGCATGATGTGCGCCATGGAAGCCCCGTTACCACTCTGTTGGGCCACCACGGATGGGTCCTTACTGCCGAAATGCACCCCAGCGGAGCGTATATTGCCTCGGGGTCCATTGATACAAAGGTCAAGATCTGGGACATGGCTCAGAGAGCCTGCGTTGAGACGCATGGTCAGCACTCACAGGCCGTGTGGGGCGTGGCGTGGCAGCGGTCCTCCGATGACGTGCCCATTACTCGCCCGATGCTGGCGTCCGTGAGCGAGGACTGCAGCGTCCACCTCTACGACCCGCTCTTGGCCTAGACACAAGCACCCAAGCTGAGTGCTCCAGTGATCCGGCTCCACTTTCTTAAATACATTGCCCAGTCTCAAAACAAAAACTGAAAGCTGTAGGCTAGCGCGGTTATTGCGTTCTCGGGGTAGGGCTCCTACATGAGTGAGCGACGGGACTGAAGAGACTTGCGCGATGCTGGTGCTGCCGCTTGTATCTGACCCTTGTGCAATGATATCGCATTGTCCACACGCTTGCTTCGCTGAAGACCAGTACCACTCAGATCAGTGCTATGCGTCTCTGTGTGTGACGCGGTAAAGTCGTCCAATGTCAGCTGTCGTGGGCGTGAATTGGCGCCATCAACCATCTTCCGAGCCAGCGGGACCAGCGTCTCGTTGGTCTTCTCGACAGACCATCCGAGCCTCTCGTTCAAGAACTGCCGTAACAGGTCCAGATTGGGGAACCCCCACTCAAACCGAGCCTCGGACTCGTCTACATGCGGGTGAAAGTACGCATGAGCTACTCGGGCATCGGGGAACGACGCTGGAAGCTCGGTCTTGCGCACCACTTGTGCCAGCCGTCGGCGCCGTGATGTGCTCGCCAGCTCCTTTGGAATCTCAATTCCTGGCAACACTTGGACAACCGCATCGCACCAGTCCTTAAACAAAACCAGCGCCTTTACAACCCTTGCCTCGTCACTGCTTCCTACGTCGTCGTTTTCGAAAGTAGCCGGGCCAAACTCAGCTAGTGCCTCCATCGCCAGCACTGGGCCCACGCCCTTGATCCCAACCGTATAGTCGCTGCCAAGAAGATACGCGAGGAAGACAAAGTCGCGCTGCGCCAAATTTGAGTCCTTGAATATGGTGTTGCTCGAGTACATCTCCACAAACTTGTCCTTTTGGAAAAAGTTCCGGTACACCTGCGTCCCCTCCCCTGCCCACGCAAACAAGAAGGCGTCTGAATCGTCTGTAACCATTCCGTCAACTAGCTGGGTAGCCACCAAAGTCGCACACTGCGCTTCAGCCTCCATGGGCGCAGTGACATACGGGATGCCAAATAGCGTCAGCAGCATACGTATGTCCTCGACCATGCTGGCGTCTACTCCTGAGGCGTCTCGTTTAGTCTCGCGCACACGCGATCTCAGTACCTGCAGCTCACTCTCCAACGCCGACCGCACAGTGGCGTATGATGGGCCATTCGGGGCGGCGCCATTTGGAGCATCTGAGGATGAGCGCAGCTTGTTGACAAACAGTGCATACTCATCCTGCTCATTTCGCAGCAGCTCAGACTGCTGACGCACAGTCGTGTCCAGATCAGCCTCGGCGTCATCATCACCGTCATCGTCGCTGTCAAAGGCGGGCTCTTTAAAATTATCGCCAGCCCTCGCCTCCCACGATTTGTCTATTTCAACACTGCCGTTGCCATCAACGTGCTTGACTGACTGGACGATGCCATTCGCTTTTAGCTTGGGCCGATGATCTCCATGCGCTGCTAGTACACGAGAGTGCTCAAATATAGCGTCGCGCTGAGCCAGTTTTAGCTCCAGATCAGCCGGCGTCACGGCATCATCCTCAACAACGGGCGCCATTGTCTCTAAAGCCGCCCCGGCTTGCTCAGAGGCATCCGATACCTCTATCGGCGATGGTGAATCCAACTTTACAGTATCGGGCGATAGGTCCAGGTCGCGGATGGCGTTTACTGGCTCGTTGCCCAGCATGAAGACAGTGTCGCTGGTCGAGGGCTGTTCATTAGCCAACACAAGCACCGGCTCCTCCAGTTGCTGCGGCTGCGGCTGTTGTGGTAGCTGCTGGATAGGCTGGCTCTGAGTGCACCAGTCCAAGGGCATCGGTTGTCGACACTGGCGCCAGCGCAACACATACGACAGATAGTTGGATACGAGTGACAAGTAAGCCAGCCTTGCCTGAGCAAAGTAGAGCTCGTCAGCAGCAGCCCTTGGCGTGCAAGCCAGCCATTCGTTCGTGGGCTCATCCATGTTGACCTCAGGGTGCTTGTCGAGCTGCCTGTTTACGTGCCAAGCGATCTGCTCCAGCGCAACCGTGGGCTCTCCAAGCATCCACTGGCGCATGCTGTTGTAGATACCAGGATCCAAGCCTAATATAGGCTTTGTGACCATGTGCATCCACGACTCCAAAAACTCATTTTCTGGCATATGTAGGAGCGCCTGCTCGTCACGCTCGCGTTGCAGCTGAGCCTCACGCTGCTGCTGCTCATGAAGCAACATGGCGCGCGCTTGGCGGTCGTGGTCGTCGTACAACTCTAGCAGCTCGGGATCAAGATCGCTGTCGGCATACCCGTTCTCGCTGCTCGATGACACATACTCGGCATATTCGTCGTCGTCAGTGGCGGCCACACTCATGGCGTCCAAGAGCTCAGTGTCATGGGCTTTATAGCCATTTGTGGCTGCATGCGCCTCCTTGACGAGCGATTCTTTGTTGGAGTTGAATGCAGGCGGCTCTCTCTCGCTGCTGGCATGGCATATACTGTCATTGGTTGCAGCAGTAGGCGAATTCAAGGGCAACTCGGAAGTAATGGGCGGGACATCCTCAAACTGTGACGAATCAGAGTCCTCGGCTTCGCTGCTATTAACGACAACGACGGCAGGCTCGGGCTTGGAAGTGGCAGGAGCAATAGCGGCAGCACCGCCGCCCCCACCGAGGCGTAGAGTCCAGCCGCCTCTAGCCTCGTCGTTTTTAATAAGCATGTACTCGCGGTTACGCTCGGCCGCCACCCGGCCTGCCGATACATGCGCCGTTGTAGATTCTGAGGCAGGGCGGGAATGGCCAACGACCTGCAGCCACTGTTGAGTGAGGCTGTTACGCTTGACTAGGAGATCGATTTGCTGCTTGCTAAAGTCGAGGGCCGTTTCAGAAGACTGCAACATGTGCTGGAGGCGGTCGTGCGATGTCTGGCGGGAGCGCACTTTGAGCGCCACAATAATGTCGTGCTGGTCCTCGGGAGACAAGGCCTTGAAGGCATCGGACTCGGTGTCAACCTCGATATCGTCGTCTATAGCCTCTGACTGGCAGGAAGCCAAGCTGATCAGGTGCTGGAGGTCGTCGGGGTGAGCCATGCGCAAGTCGCCCTCATTCTCAACGCGCGTAGCCAGGGCGTTGTTGTGAAGTGGTGGTAGCTCGTACTCATCCCGCTTGCGCTTCTTAGCTGGGCTTGAATAAGAGTCGTTGTCGTCGGGACCAGCCTCGTCGACCTGGGCTCCGCTTGGCTCGGCGTCGTTGAGTACATGCAGCTTAAGCTGAGTCTGGAGCAACTGGTGAGCGGCACGCTTGGCATCACGCGTCTTTACCTCACGCATGCTCTGGCGCTCTGCAATGGTGAGCCGTTTGAGCTCCGGGGCTGCGCCATCGAAAACAAACACTGGCAGGATGCCGTAGTAGAGCAGCTTACAGATACGTCGGTAGAACCCCAATATATGGGCGTCCTCTAGCGGGTTGCCCTCGTCGTCTTTCATCGCTTTGAGCAGCTGGTACATCCATATCGAGGCATCGATGGCCAGCCGCTTATTTGTCAGCGCCTCCAGCCGCACTGGGCGTGCAGCAGGCTCTAAGAGCGTCCACAGTCCCTTTACGCCCATGTTCTATCAAGTCCGAAAGAGATAGCAATGAAAGGGCCCTTGAGAAAGAAAAAAGCAAGCAATTCAAAAAGAGGGAAGGTGGCAATGAGAATTTAAGAAATGCATTCAAGAGCAAAAGGAGGAAGTGTGAGAGACAGAGAGGAGGCTCGCACGTCGCAGGCGACATCATCTGGGAGTGTCTTTTTTCGTGCGCAGTCAGAGCTATGCCCGGCGCCTCCTCTTACTTTTGGGCTGCTGCCAGCTGTTGGCGATCTCAGGCACGAGAGCTGCTTGCATTTTCAAACATGCTTCACTTGTAGCTCTTCAGGGTAGATGTGGCATATTTATTGTTGGGTTTTGCTATTAGTTTTTGTGGCTGGACAAGAGCTCCCTCACACTCCCCCAAGAAAACTGGAAGCAGTAAACTCCAAAGGCCGCAAAGATTGGAGCGCACAACTCGGCTACTGCACACACTTAGGTTCGCAGGGAGAACCAGGCAGTGGCTTGGGGCCAGCGGCTCGGAGCTTCTGGCTTTTGGATAAAGAAGTTGTTAGCGACACCAGCGATCTTAATGCTCGTGGTTGATGCGAAGGTGATGCTGGATCTGATGGATATCCAGCGCAAAGTACTCGGGGCAGTACGGGCAGTGGTACACTTGCACGTTCAGCCTTCCAGCAGCGCACTCTGTCTTTTCTGTATCGCACATTATGAAAAAAGAAGGGCTCAAGTTGGCGTTGGGAATAGATACAGCAGTAGAGTTATTAATGGGGCGTGGCACGAAGGAAGATGGGAGGCAAAGAAAAAAGGAGCGAGTGAAGGGAGCCCAGGGAGAAAGGCACCCGCTAAATAGTTGGGGAGAGTGTGCCATACAATGCAGCAAGAGAGGGCCCTGAATGGCATGCCGCGGCGTACCAAGCAAAGTTCAGTGTGCGTTGATGCACGCCTGCCTCATTGTCGGAGTGCAACTCTCCGCGCCTAGACAAATCCCCTACTCCAAAAAGTCGACTAGCGTCAAAGCCCGCTTTGATTTTTTGAGCACTCAAAAATCGATGCTATCATCTTTCGTATGCAGACAATGGCTGCCAGACAGACATCGCCTTGTATGTGTCCACCGCCGCCGCATATTGTTCCTCCGCCTCTCAGACTGCAGACAAAGAGGGCGACACTCTTTGGCCCAAGGCACGCCTGCAGCCCAGTGCATCGCTTCTGCTTCCACCATGTCGCCATCGCTCAAGCTCATTGGTCGCCAGTAGATCATGACATGAGCCCCGCGCTGCATGTCTTTGCTGCTTCCATCGTTTTAGGCGCTGATGAAGCCGTTGCGTGGAAGCCCAATACGGGCACAAACCGAGATCACTAGGACCCACCTAGTAGGCAGGATGATCTACTATTATAGCAGGGATGAGACCCAGCTAGTTGATTGCATTTTGCTCTTAGCGCAGGCTAGCCCAAAGCTCCGCCGGCTCGAAATCACGTCAGAAACTAATACTGGCTACCATGCTAGAGTTGCTAAAGCGCTAGAGAGTGGGCCATATGAGTAACCTGCTAGTGTTTTTATAATTTTTGTTGTTTGAAGCTATTAAATAGCTCATCCTGTAGAATGTATTCTTGCTTTTCACCCGGCTCCTTTGATTTGATAATTACCGTTTGCAGGTTTTAACAAAGAAAGAACTGACATTGCCTTTGCTTCTTTTTGCTTCTTTAGAGGAAATCCTCTCAAAGCTTCATGGGAAAAAGCTTTCCTTGGCTCAACCCCCCCTCCAACTACCAGCCGTAAAATGGGGTTTCTCTTCCATTTTCAATTTTGTTGCTTTATTTTTTTGCTTCCAAGCCCTTCAACTATTTTACTTTTATCTAGCTCTCCAACCATGCCAAACCAATTGTCGCTAGCTCAGACTCTGCCCATTGACGTGCTACGTGCAATCCTAAAGCAGGTCACTTTAGAATCAAGATCCCACTTCCATGGAGATAGCTGCAATGTACAGTATGTCAAGGAGCTGTTGACTGTGTGCTCTTCTTGGCGGCAGGCATCTCTTGAATTTCTGTGGCGAGAGCTTTATCTCACTATAGACGGGCATAATAATGAGGTGCATCTTTATTGTCCCAAGTGGGTCAGAGAGATTAAGATACCTCATAATGCCGCTAACTTTGTTAGGGAGACTCACGTAGATGTCGACTTTGCAACTGTTGCTAGTGGGGTTGCTCACAAACTTTTTAGTGACTATATTGGAGATATTCAATGTTTTCCGCTAGCTACCAAGCTTGTTCTCCATATAGGTAGCTATGCGAGTATTCCACAAGATTCTAAGGATAAGACTATTGCAAACTTGCTCGAATTCGCAAAATTACTAAAGATAATAGCCTTTGCTGCAACAACGGTCACTGTAGAAAGCGATAGTGGAATGCTGAACACCAATTATAGTGGAGAGTTTTATGGACAAATACTAGAGATACTCGCCAGCGTTCTGTATGCTAATTCCAAACGGGCATATCTCGAATTGTGCCATAAGAGTCTCGTGGGAATTTCAGCTATCAACTCCATTCCGCCTCTAGTTTGGCTCTCAATAGACTACGAGCAATCAACCGACCTACCCAAGTACCTGGTACGCAAGTCTGCCAAAACGCTTCAGTACTTGTGTATCCCTATGAGTGCTGCAGGCATGCTCATTTCTAATGTTGATGGTTACGCTGTTGTGTATCCAAATTTGGAGTATCTAGAATTTTACTCGTATTATGGTGAGAGTCCTAATGGGGAGGTAAAGGCATCAACTGCCACGCCGTTTCCCGTATTGAAGTCTTTAAAACTCAACAGCCCATGTCCATTTAAAGATGATGTGTTATTCCGTGGTAACAGTGCAACATTGAAATTCCTGAGTGTTGATCTAGATAATGCTACTGTTGCTAAATTTATTAGGTGGAGGGTATTTGAAAGCAAGCAAAGATCATTACAGAGCGTGTCAATTAACAAGATTAGTGTCAGTATGCACACCTTTGTATATTCCAATGTCAACGCGGGCGGGTTTTTAAATAGCTTGGTGGGAGCTGCTAAGAAAGTAGAATTCCCTGAATCGAGAGCTGCCATGTCTTGTGTAGCGGCAATGCAACGGGGACATGGATTTCAGAACATCAATTTATTTAAAGCTCTTTTTCGTGATCTGACGCTCTTTGAAGTGCTGAGTGTACTAAAAGCCTTTCCGTCCCTTGTCAGGCTTGAATCAAGTATTAGTGGCCTGGGACCAGAGCTCAGTGATATTCCCGCTGGAAACCTGCCCGACTATGTGGCTTCCACGTTTTGTAATGTAGGAAAGGATTTACAAACTTGGAGTATGCGTTACTATAGTGGCACTGACAATGCCCAGTTTATTGATAGCATCCTGCTCCTGGCATTGACAAGTCCAAAGTTTCGCCGGGTAGAATTGATATCAGGTACTGTCACTGATTACCACGCTAGAGTTGCTAAAGCGCTAGAGAGCGAGCCATATAGCAAGTATGCACTCCAGCTTAGCTGGCTTCTAAAGGCTGCCTATCGTGTAAACGGTGGTGGGCCATATGAGTGACTTGTTTGCTAAAAACTAGAGATGGATTCTAAAGAGTATTGAATACTTTCTGATCGAGACAAATGAAAATGCTAACAAGTGCTATATGTTAGTTATCATTGATGGCTTACAAACATTAATCTTTCCTCGTGAGCTTTGAAAATTAAAAAAAAAAAAAAAAAAGTCAGCCAAAAGAGTTCAGCTAAGGAAAAAAATGCTTTCTATTGTGTTGCAATACCAACCAGTCTCGATACTACTGGCCTAAGAAACTAAACAACCTCCCCGGCCCCCTCTCAACACCTAGGAGTCCGTATAGGCTTGCTAGGTAGTATGAATGCACGATCCGGATCCGGCTGCAGCAACAGTACATACCAGGCTATGTTGCTGCGTTCTTATTGCGCACCTGTTCAGATAAGAAGCGCACTCGGCTCTTGCATTCCTTTCTCGTGCGCCCAACGACAGCTTCAGCGATCTTATCCCACCGATCAGCGCCTTTGTAAGATGGCGGGTATGCTTGCAAGGCACGTTCAAGCTGTCCTTGCTCACTCGCTGACCACGATCGCTCAGGAACAGCCTCCTTATGCGGCTCCTGATGCGTCTGCTGGGACGTAGTAAGCACGGGGCCATCGTAGCGAACAGACGCCTGGTTCAGCATAGCATTGTCAGCTGTACTAACCGTTTTGGTTTGTAGCTCTTTGACCAACGACCCGCTCCCCGAGTGGACGCCCTTGCGCAATTCGCTGGTTTTGGCCAAAAGTTCATCGCCCGAGCGCAGTTTAAAGCCGCCATGATGTGCGAGCCACTTGCCAATGGTGTCCCAACGGTTAACAGTGCCCCCGGGAAACTTGTTTGTCGCCTTGGTCAACATCTCGAGCTCTTTGGCTGACCACTCGCGCTGCGCTTTGGCCTGTTGCTTGACGGAATGGCTGCTTTGTGTCTGTTTGGCAGCTTCAGCACCTCGAACAAATGATTTAAAGCCCATGGCTACCGCGGGCATTCTGTCGATGGCGCTGTGTATCGCAGCAGTAACTATTTCTAGCATCAGCTTACGATCGGGACTCTTGGCTAGTAGCGCCTGGTGAAACTCGGATATGGCGGTCTTAGCCATGTTCTCCAGCAATATGTCGACCTCGGCTGCTCGAGACGTTGACATGGCAGGAGTCAAAGTATCTGGGTCGGCCAAATATCCGTGCTCTGCAATCAAAGCGCGTACGGCTCGCTTAGCCGCACGTTCTTTCTGCTTCTTTTGTTCGCGCTGGCGCTTCTCTTCCGCTGCTAGCCTGGACTTTTCCTCAGCCTCTAGCTTCTGCTGCCGGGCTCGCCTGTCCTCAGCTGCTGCAAGTTCAAAGTCGGCCTGTTTTGCCAAGGACTCCCGTTCAAGCCTCTTGCGCTCCTTGTCTCGCCTCTCCTGCTCCTTGTACATCTCCACGCGCGGATCAAGAGACATTGCTTGCTGCACTAGATCGAAGACTCGCTTATTGTCCTCCTTTTTCAGCCGTGTGCGCTCAGCCTTGTTCTTCTTTTCTTGCCATCTCTTCTCCTCACGGTTTTCAAAGTGCTCCTTGACCTTATCCAAGTAATCAAACAGCCGCCACGAATCAAACGACGCCCAGAACCGGTAAAATGCCTCCATTTCTTCGCGCGGTGTACTAAGATCGCCCAACAGTGGCACGGGCTGGCGCTTAGAGAACCTTCCCTCCCGCGCGAACACGGGCCCGTAAACGGCAAAAAAGTCCTGGTCATGGCTCAGACGCGCCTTTGGAATGTCGTCGGAGATAGCCCGATCTACCGAGTCATATTGCCGGCGCTTGGTTGGGTCGCGTAGCACGTCATATGCTTTCTGGATGCACTTGAAAAAGCTGTCGCTGCGCTCTTCATTGCTAGCCTTGGCAAGTTTATCTGGATGGAACTGTAGAGCTCGGAGTTGATGTGCCCTTTTGATCTGTGCTGGCGTGGCTCTAAATCGCAACTCTGATAGACCCAGTATTCTGTAGTGATCCTGGCTCTTCCACTCGGCAGGGTTCAGTTGTAAGAGATCCTCGGTAACTGTGTCCAGCGTAAGCGCCTCGGTCGTGCTGCTCTTTTCGTCAAGCTTTGTCTGTGCCAGAACGCGCGGCAAAACGTGCTTCTCGTAGTCCTCGGACTCGGTGCTATTGTCTTGCTTGCGACGCAAGAAAGATGCAAAGTGCTCTCCAACAGCTTGAATACGCGCCGTGGCAGTGTTGCTTATCGAGGCATGCACGACTGCCACACTACCGCCAGCAAGTGACGCTGGCGCAGAAGGCAGCGTAAAGATAGGCATTTAGAAATTAACAAGAAGCCAGGCAATAGATGGCAAGAAAATTCAGCTTTTTGTAAGGCGAAAAGGAGGGCCAACTGCCATTTGTGACGACACACATTGACATTGGCAAGGCAGATCTGCCTTCAACCAGATCAGATCAGATCAGTCTTTTTTATCCATTTTTTTAGGTGGGAGTGTTGCCAGCTTTTAGCAAATCAGGGATTCTTGCATTTTACTTTTTGCGAGCCCTCTTGTGTAGTTTACATTCTTGTCTATAGCCACGACCTGTTACGGAGATTGTAGAAAATGCCGAGAAAAGCAGACACGGCGCTAAAGTTCTCTCGAGAGCTGATTTCAATGTCCTGGGATCCTCGTAATCTGTACCAGCTGTCGCGCAAGCAGCTGTTTTCGCCCAAGCAGAAGACGCGGTTTCAGTTCATGTGGAAGGCCAAGCGCGATACACGCGGGTACCACGATGCCAACATCACCGAGCGCCAGTGGCTCCGAATGTTCAATCCCCAGCTGCCCACCCTGAACATGAAGCTAGGCGACAATGCCAAGCACCCCAACACAGCGTCGCTGATGTACGCGTGTATGGAGCGGCGCATGGACTTTATCGTGTTTCGTAGCCACTTTGCCTCGTCGATCTGGATGGCCCGCCAACTGATCGTGCACGGCAAGGTAAAGCTCAATGGCAAAAAGCACCCGTTCCCCAGCCACACCGTAAAGGACGGAGACATAGTGACTGTTAACCCCGAGGCTGTCGTTACTTTGAAGCCAAAAAAGGATTCAAAGGAGCTGCGCTTCTCGGCCCTCCCCTTCCAGCAGCCCTGGATGTTTATCCCAGAGTACCTTGAGGTTAACTACAACACTTGCTCGACTGTGTTCCTTCGTGAGCCTGTGACCCGGCCCCATTCCACTGAAGTGCCGTCGCCCTACCCGCCAGAGTTCCACGCGCTAGCCTTTGAGTACTACTTCCGTCGCGGCCGCACCAGGAAGTAAGGCCAGCGACAAAAGAGTTGCTCCTTCAGCTAGAAGATCCAATACACCACCCCTCTTATCTCACATAAATGCTGAAAAATGGCAGCCGGCTCGCTTGATTGGGCGAGCCACCGGCTCGAACCGAGCGAGTGATGTGCTTGGCGATTTAAGCTTGCTCACACAGCAAGACAGGCGAAGGCAGCAAGCCAGAAGCTCGAAATCGACCTCTCGTTTCCATTCGCTCACGATTTATAATTGCCGAGGGTATGTTTTATTTTTTTTCTTGTTTACTGCATCGAATGGATACGCCGATGGATGCGTGGATGGATACGCCGCTAGATTTGCGGATGGATGACCTTAGCAATTGAGAGCCGCTACTAACCAATTTATCTGCACTTTTTTGTACCTGTATAACGGAATGGATACGATCGCGCTATTTCTAAATTCGAATTCTGATCGCAAATCGCAATCACTAAAAAAAAAACTCGTGTATATATTCGAAATTCGACTTTTGGAACGTGCTGGGTGGTTCTTTATTGTGGAAATTGCTATGTGTGGACAAATAACGTGCTCGATTTCGGGACCTGCTGTAGCTTATACATCTATAAAAAATGGTTCAGCGTGTCACTTACAGGCGCCGCCTGTCTTACAACACCAAGTCCAACCGGGTCCGCATCAGCAAGACGCCCGGCGGCAACCTCCGTCTTCTCCACGTCAAGAAGCCGGCCAAGGGACCCCGTTGCGGTGACTGCGGCAGCTCGCTGGCTGGTATCCCCGCACTCCGCCCCAAGGAGTACGCTCGCTTGAACAAGAGCCAGAAGTCGATCTCCCGCGCCTACGGTGGCTCTCGCTGCAGCTCTTGCGTGCGCTCGCGCATTGTCCGTGCCTTCCTCATTGAGGAGCAGAAGCTCGTCAAGAAGATCCACAAGGCCCAGGAGGCCAAGAAGTAAAATTGTGTTTCTACGCTCTTTTGATATAAAAAAGCTCCGGGCCAGGCAATGTATGTGTTCTAAATGGAGATACATCCACGATATATTCATGTTTGCAAAAAAAGAAGTGATTTTTATGCAGGGATCCGCTAAAGTGCTGTTTCAGCTGCTGGGTGCTGGTGCTACTGGGGGTGCTGCTGGAATGCTGGAGACAGAGTAGCTGAAGAACCTAAACTTGAAGACGACGACGAGCAGCGCATGGGCGACCAGCAGCAGGGGAATGATGCCCTTGTGGAGCTTGCCGTTAGAGCGGCTGACAATTTGGTTGACAGAGCGCATGATAAAGAATCCTGACGACGCAAAGCCGACAGCAACCATGACCCAGCGGAACCAGTCAAAGGGCAAGACACACAGAACAGAGATCGGGATCCACACAGCCATCGCATAGCCGTACACGCTAAAGCACTCCATCAGGCCAGGCTGGCTGCCAAAGTACTTTGTCGCCAGATACACAAATGTGCCAATAGCCAGCACGTATGTATAGACTGTGAACACGGCAAACGACAGCATGGTAAAGTCGTACTCGCGCCTCTGGCCCGCCAAGGCCACAGCAATGCTCTGCGAAAGAGACGCCGTGACAAACATGGCGAATATAACCGACGTCGGGATCCAGAAGGTGCCCCACAGGTCTGGGTTGGCGTTGTATACGTCGAGAAAGCTGTCCTTGGGCACCACGGCCAGGAACGAGCGCTGCACGACGTCGCTCGAATCTACGTTGAAATACTGCGACCAGTACTCTGTGTGCCAAACCGAATACGCGCCGGTAGGAGCCTCGCCTTGGCCCGGCGGTTGGTATGGGGGCGCTGCTGTTGTTGTTGCCGCTGTTGGTGCAGTGGAATTCATGCGACCCCGCTGTGTGTTAGTAGAGGCAAAGTCTTGGAACTCCAAGGTTGGCTCATCGTCGTCGACATCAACCACAATGTTGTAATCTGGAGTTGGCCGCCCGTAATTCATTGTCGGAGCAGCAAGAGTGATAAATGTAGGCGAAAGGAAGAAGAGGTTCGGGAATGCGAGATGGCGAAAATTAGAGTTGAAGAGAGGGGGCACATGAAAGGCTTGGCTTGGGCTGTGAAGCTGGGCATCAAAAAATCCACTCCGCCAAGCCGGCTCGTATATGGTTCCCCCTCCACTGAGCCACAGCGGTCTGCAAGTGCCACCATCTGGGGTGTTCTGGCTTTAAAAAATATGGTGCTTTGAATAAAATTGCCAAGACTACGCTCTACACTGGCGGCGGGCGGAAGTAGGGCTTAAACACGGTGGCTGTGCGCAGGCTATCGTCCTCTAGCACAAAGTAATAGCAGTGCAGCAGCAAATAGGGGAAGCGCGACTCAAAGTAGTGCAGGTAGCCGTCGGGGATGTCGCCCAGGGCCTCCCGCAGAGGAGTCGGCATGTCCTGGTAGTGGTTCTTCTTGTTGCGGATAACGCGCAAAAGATCCCTCAGCCGCGTCCCATCGTACTTTCGGAACTTGCCCAGATCGCGCCGCAAGTGCGGGTCCAATCGCCGGTCCCACATAACCTTGCGTGGCCTTGTCGACCTGCTTTTACCGGCGCCGACGGCCTCGGACATTGCCTCGACGGCTGAAGAGTGGCTAGGCGGCGGCATGCCGACGACTTGGAACCCATCTGTGGCTGGCGGCGGACCGCCCATGACCAGCTCGCCACCAACTTCAAAGGCATCGAGCAAGGAGATGGCGCGCCGCACGGCTGCGGCCTGCTCAGAGGGGAGCTGGGCGATGATGTTGTCTATCGATTCGTTCGAGAACGCGTGCGAGCCAAGCTTTTCGCTCGCAGAATCAGCAGAGGCCGCAGATGGCGGAGGCGGTGGCCCTGCCGGCGCCCCGCCCTTTTTCTTTGGAGGCGGCCGTGCCTTTTTAGGAGGCTCGGGAACGTCCTCGCTCGCCACCTTGATCAGCCTCGCTTCGGCCTCGAGGCAGTCGGAGACATCTTGCAAAAAGCCCAGGCGCTGCGTGGCATCCCAGAAGTACGGGTGGACTAGAACGCTGGCAGCACTGGGCCGGTCTCTCTCGTGGCGAGCGACCATGTGGGCAATCAGATCAACAGCCTCTATGGCCGACGGGTTGTCGCTTCCCTCCAGCGCGCGCAGGTCGGGCTTACCAGCAAGAATGCGCTGCTCGCGACTCAGCCGGTCGCCAAACGGATGCTCGCCGTCCATCAGCACGTAGTAGAACACGCACCCCATGGAGAAGATATCCACAGCGCGTGTCATCCGCCGCCGCGAGCCCAGTTGGTTAGCAAACGAGATCGATGATGTCACTGGATCGGTCGTGTTGGTCGGATTGCTTCCACCGCTGTCCTCAGGCTCATCCCCCTCAGGGCCCTGCTGCTGCTGCTGCTGCTGCTGCTGCTGCTGTGGTGGTGGTGGTGGTGGTGGCGCACTACCGGCCGGGCCAAGCAGCGCTGTCGCTGCTGCAGTCATAGTTAGGTGGCGCAAACGAGACCTAGTCCCGCGGCTAACGTAGGGGCTCGGCTCGTCGGCCAAGCCATTTACTTGGCCGCGTAGCGAGAGCCACGACGGCGGGTCGCCATGATGGATATCGCTTGCACGCAGCTGTGCTGACGGAGAGCTCGCCATTCGCCGCGCCTCAGGCGAGTCAAAGCACTCGGGCGCGCGCCAGCCAACTGTGCCTCCACCAATGCCTCCAATCATTCCAACCGGCATGGCGCCTGGCATGTGCCCCGTAACGCTGCCCATGCCATGCATGGTAAATGTGTTGGCAAACGAGCTCTCGTCCTCGTCCAGGACACGCGATAGACCAAAGTCGCTGATGAGGACGCGAGGTGCCCCGTGTGCCACGATAACAGCCTCATCAGGCTCCTCAAGCTCACCACGCGCAGCCCGGCGGCGGCGGCGGTGAGGCGGCGGAGCTATAAGGATATTCTGTGGCTTGATGTCGCGGTGGACCAGCTTCAGCGCGTGCAAATGGTGCAGTCCACACGCCAGCTGGTACATGACCTTGCGTTTCGTGATAGTAGCTAGCAGCTGGCTAGCAACAGTTGCCATAGACGGGCGCGTGATAGCGTCGGCCAGCGATCCACCGCACAGCTCAAGCGCAATGTACAAAAAGTGGCCCACTTGCTCAGTGCAATAGTATCGAATCACGTTTGGATGCGAGTCGCTATCCTGCAGTACCTTCACCTCGTGCTCGGCAACCTCATAGAAATCCATTAGTAGTCGCTTCACGGCCACAGCACGGCCCTGGAACTCGCCGCGGTAGACCACCGTACCATGGCTGCCGTACCCAAGCACTTGGTCGGTCATTCTGATGGTTTCCAGTCGGACCGACCGGGACTGGCCTGCGCGCGGCGAGGCCATCAGCATGCGCTCAATGCTTTCGCTCTCCACCGATCCACGCTTCAGTGGAGTCATGGGTAGCGCGCCAGTGGAGTTGCGTCGTGGCGTCGTTGTTCCCGATGGCAATCGCTCAAAGGTGGATGGGTCGCTGTCTTCGCGCCCAAGCACCCCCAGGCTCAATGGCGACCCCGAGCCAGATGCAGATCCACGACGAAGAGCTTTGGCCAGGCCGTCTCGGCTATTGCTAACGCTGGGGTTAGAGTGTCGAGACAATTCTTGCTGCGCCAGAGCAGCACTGTCGGCATCCGCATCTAGAGGTCGATTAGCTACACCAGTACGTCGAAGCACTGCTGCTGCATTGGGATTGCGCCAGGCCTCCTCAACAGCAAAGCGCCACTCCTCCTTGAGAGTATCCCACATGCGGTGCATCAGCGCCCAAGAGATGCGCAGGCGTGCACGGCGGCCAGTCCTAGTTGTGTCATCGCCCTCAGCATCGATCCACATACGCGGCCTCCGCTTGTTGCGAGGCCGCAGCAAGTAGACCACACCAGCAAACGCAACTAGCACAGTAATGGTGACCATATACCCAATGAATGCCGCCACTCGCGTCATGTAGTGGCCAACGTATCTCCACCAAGGCCAATCCTCACTCTCCTCTTTCAGCAGCTCTGCCTCGCCCGTCAGGCGCTGGCCATTGGCGCTGTGTGGCAGATCAATCGCCTCGCCGTCTGCGTCCTCGTAGCTCCCTCTTACGATTTCGCTGCCGGGTAGCCCTGGTCGATGCAGCGGCACTCCTTCGACTTTGGGAACATCGCTTAGAAGTGGCTCGAACGGGTGCATGCCAACAATGCCATCCAGATAGCAGTGCCCCTCGGTGTCGCAAATCTGCTGTCCACTAGCCACGGCATCAGCGTCGGGCTTTTTGCTGGCAACCGCTTGGTGCTGTGCTACCATATCCATTAGCCGCTCAAGTCGGTTGTCAAGCGCCAGATCGCCCTCTGTAGCTGGAGCCCGCAGCCACCATGCGCGCGCCTCTTGCAATACTCGAAGCACAGAGGCATCGTGCGTCAAGAAGCTCCACCGATCCCACCACTCGGGGTGCTGCATTTCGGCATATCGCGGCTGATCACGCTTTGCCTGTGCTAGGGCCAGAAGCAGCGAAGAGAGCAGCGACGGGTGGTCAATAAGCGGGAACTCATCGCTAGTCAGCGTGTACAGCGTGTCCTTCAGCTTGCCAATGTAGGCAATCTGAGGCTGAGCAGTAGTTTTGCCCGCACGCTCCCAAAATGCGCCAGCTAGTATGTTGCCGCCCGCCGAGCCAGTGCGCCATTGGCTGTCCTGAGAGTGCGCCTTTCCAAAACCAAGGCGGCTACCACCACCAGAGACAGCCTCGTCGTCAACTTCGTGAAGCTGCCTCCATCGCAAGAACCGGCTCTGCTGCGCAGCTGGGCTCAGGTCGCGTCTGCATGCTACGTAGTTGGTTCTACCCGCAGCATTGCCACTACCATTGGAATCGGCGGTGGCAATGCCAAAGACGTCAAACACGCTGACAACTGGCGAGTCAAACTCTTGCGCCCACAGGGGAATCCCCGTTGTGGCCTCGACCATGACAAAGCCGCCGTCTTGAGTCATTACAAACTTTGTTGGCCCACGTGGACTAGAGTTGACAACGACATCGCCATCGCCGGTGCCGTCGTCTTCATCAACAGCTCCCAATGCCTCGATGGCGTCGCTCAGCTCAGAAAGCAAGGCGTCAATCTCGGGATCTAGCGTTGGTGCTTGAACAGACCGATGGTAGAGCTCCCACTGCGGCGGCTGGCGGAAGCGGCTGGCACCAGGTTTAGCTGGATAGATGCTAACTCTGTTGAGCTTCTCAGCCAGTAGCAACTTGATCGAGGCTCGCCTGGCTCCAAACCGAGAGCTAGTATAACTGCTGTTGCTGTTGCTGCTGTCTTCGTCGCTGCCATTGCTGCCCTTTTCTGCTCGCTCGTCACCATAGACACTGATGAGGCGGCCCGTTGCCAAATCGATAGCGGCAAAACTAGCCTCCTTGGATCCTGTATAAAGAACGTCGCTCACCTGAACTGGGGACTGATCGACAAGATTCTGGATAGTGAGCGGCAGCTTCTTTAGCCCCAACTCGGTGTTGTACATGTAGAGCGCGCCGCCTCCGCCTGGCTCAGCAATGTAAAGAGCCTCGGGTATATCGACCGACTCCGGGTCGGAGAGCGGGCCCTGGGGCTTGCATGTGTCGCTGCCAGTGCGAGAAAATGCACTTCTGTGTGCCTTGCTTTTCAGCCTGTCCAGCCACTCGCGGCGCTTTCGGCGCTGGCGCTCAAGCAGCTGAGGATCAGAGCGCCAGTCAATCCCTTGCTCAAGCAGCCACTCCTCTTCGTCGTCACCATCAAGCTCACCAAGCGCATCCCCAGAGTCGCTACTGAGCGGCTCTCTGGGAGACTCGGCATTGCCCGCCTCTTGGCCAGCTGCGTCACTCGATGAATTGAGTTGGTCGACTTTGCCGTGCAAGGGAGCACACATTTCGCCACTCGCCGCAGATGCGTCCAAGTAGTTATCAGCTCGGCTCCTGGTCCACACCATTCCTTGCGGGCAGGTCGGGTTTGCGCGAAACGTAGCTGCGGACTCTAGCAAGCCATCGCGTCTCCATATAATCGAGCCATCAAAGCGGCTGACGCCATACATACGACCGTCGACAGTAGCCACAACCATTGTGTCAACCAGCGTAATCCCCGATCGAGCCACCATGCTTCGCCTTAATAGTCGGTGCTCCTCAGCTGCCGCAGCATACGGCTTGGCAGGCAGAATTGCAATGTACTTCTCCTCGGCGTCGGCAACCACTGACGGCTCCGGGATAGTAAACTTGCGCGGCACAATCCCCGCAGCGTCTCGACCCAAGAGCACCAAGCTTTGTCTGTTTTGCGGTTCAGATCGTATGCTCGGTCGCCGCCGGTCCTGTCCAGCCTTGGCGCCATGCAGTGGTTCGGTGGCAAACGCCATGACTGGTGAAGCGGCTGGCTCATGGGTGAATCCGGTGGACAGTACCAGAGGCGGCTCTGTTGTTGGGCGCCCTGCATGCGATGGCTGGGCTAGGGTCATGACGCTTGCTGCCATGCGACCATACGGGAGCTCGTCGCCAAGTGTCGGCGTGGCCACAAAGCCCGTAGATAATGCACGCAGACCCTCGGTCTCGGCCAGCGGCTGCCGGCGTTCTCCGGATGCTTGGCTCAGCGGTATCAACATGGCGAGACAGAGCAGCGGTACCAATAAGGCGCGTGCATTGCGCTGAGGCAGCATTGACATGCACAGATTCCACAGCGCAGCACTCAGCCAGTCCATTTTCAGGGCGTGTGTATAAACAAAAGAAGAAATGCGAAATGTGAAATTAAAACTGAGAAATATAGCTTTTAAAAATTAGAAAAAAGAGCAAGATGCAAATATGCATACCCACACTTTGGCGCAACTCTTGGCCTCTGTGATTCACTTGCTATATGTACTGCGTACATGAGGCGAGCCACAGAAAGATCGACACTTCTATGGCAAGAGCCACCACGCCAATAGCGTATGCCCAGGACAGAATGCTGGCTGCCTCGCTCTCGTACATGCCCAGCTTTTGTGCAACAGTCAGGAGGCTAATAGCCGGCGGAGTTGCTGATGCAATAGCCAATGTGAGAAAAAGAGCCGGGTCGCCTCGAAGCAACGGCGCCAGCCATGGTGCGTAGTTGTAGATGGCCAGCAGTGCGCCGCATGTGAACACGGGTGCCACTAAAAATCGCCCCACCAGCACCAGCACTACACCCAACTTCAGCTCACGCTCAGTGATGTAGTCCGTCCCAGGCCCACCAGGCTTGGCCTCCCGCGGAATGCCCAGCTGCCCGCCCAGCGCGAGCAGCGTAACTGGGACACACGCTTCGCCGCAGGTGTCGATGCTTGCCCACACGCTGAACGCATACGTGCCCTTTTTCAGCAGTGCACTCTGTAGCGCCGGCAGCAGAACGACAAACACGGCAGCCAGTACACTGCACAGTGGCGGCGTCAAACACGGCGACACAGCGTCCCAGACTGCCCTCAAGGTTGCCACCCAGCGTCTGGCTGCAACCACCCTGACATGCGATCGAGCCATGCCGCTCGACACCCGAGACGCATCTTCGCCAGCCAAAGCGCCCGTAGCCGTCGGTGCAAGCAATTCGCCACTCCGAGCACAGACCTGCTGCATAGGCGGCTGATCTGCCATGCCAATGAGCTCAAACGAATCAACGGTATTCAGTGCATGGCTGCCTTTGCCTTTAGGCGGCGTCATGATCGCAACCCCAACACTCCAGCGCAGCAGGTTGTTCATAACCGCGATAATCATCCCGTAGGCAATCGAGCGGTCAGCCATGGCATCGGGCGTGTCTCCCTTGTCTCGCAGGAGAAACCGAGAGTCTGGGCTAGACGCAATGCCCTGGATAATCGGTATCAGCATTATGTTGACATTGGAGAAGAACACAGCTACCGAGCACAGTCGACGAAATCCGTCAGGCAGCCGCATCTTTTGCCCGCCCCACCGCGTCCACACCAGCCCTACCAACCCAAGCACCACGTACAGCACAGGCACTAGCCACAGCTTGGCCAGCATTTGGCGGTCCAGTGACTTTGTAATCTTTGCAAACAGGAGTGCTGGAGTCAATATCGATATGCTGACATCCGCCAACAGCTACATGTCACTTGAGCACATAATTATTGAGTCCATAGCTGCTTGCGTCACTACTTTTAGCCTTAATAGATTTTACCTTTAGCCCGGCTTTATTCATGTGGAGCATATAGCCGGCGGCGCTGACAATGACGACCTCGGCCAGCGCCTGAGTCGAAATAACCACGTACTCTATGCCAGCCATATCAAGAGCAAGCGTTCTTGAAGTAAAAAAATGTACTACTAAGCAAGGATAGACAGCCGAGAGCCAAAGCCCGCCGAAGAATGTCGTAGCGCGTAGGACAAGTGCCAAATGTTTGCTCACATTCCCGGACGCGATCAATCGCCAGCCATATTCAAATCAAGCGAGCAGCAGGCACACTAGTAACTGCAGCCACAGCAGGTCTGAGTGATATGTAAAGATATTTTTAAACTTAGCGACAGAGGCACAAAAAGCAACTGACACAGCGAGAGGCTAACCAGACATGTGTCCTGCCTCACACGAGTCATTCCTTACTCCTTCTTGGGGGCAGCGGCGGCGCCAGTGGTGGGCAGGCCAGTCTGGACCTTGAACGAGTCGTAGATGAACCACTGGAGGGCGGTGAGGGTACCAATCATAAAGATACGCGGGGTAAGGCCAGCCCAGACGCCAGAGAAGCCCAAGTCCTTGAGGATGCGAATGGCGATGGCACCAGTGCTTTCGCCCTCGGCCTTTGCGACGTTGTTGAGCTTGGACACCAGGGTATCAGCAGGGTGCGACACGATAGCGCAGAAGATACCAGCAAAGTAGCCAGCAGCAAAAGTAACCCCGAGCTGCTGCGCCTTGGTGTACTGGTCCTTGGGCTTGCTGAGAATGTGCTTGTAGATAGCCTCGACGGTCTTCTCAAACGTGGCAAACTTGACCATGGTGTAAGGGATCTGGCGCAGCCACAGGGGAGTAAGTCCCTTGTAGAAGCCGTTCAAGCCCTCGGCGGCGCTGATCTTGCGGATACCGCCCAAGAAGCTGGTCGCAAACGGAGTGGTCGAGGTCTGCATCTTGATCTTTAGCGCCTCCATCGGGCACAGCATAATGTCGGCAATAAACTCGGCCGAAGCAGAGGCAGACAGGTACAGCATGGTCTTGTACTTGGCAGCAGCCTCCTCGCCAACTACGCCGCCGTACAGGTACTTGAAGTACTCGTAGAAACCGTACTTGCCCATGCCTTGGAGCGAGTAGCCCAGCAGAGTAGGAGCACCACCAAGGTACAGACCCCGGACGCCCTCAGCCGAGGCGATCTTCTTGAAGCCGTCAAAGACGCCACTGTATAGGGTCTTGTTCACCTGCATGCGGCACTTGACAAGATCCACGGGGGTCATGAGGTAGTGGGTCAAACCGCAAGCCAGGACACCGCCAGCAGCGCAAGTGTAAAAGTACTACAGAAGCCCCAATAAAAGTGAGGCCATGTAACGGTTAGCAGCTGATTCATGGTTTAAATGAGTTTTGACAAATTCTGGCGCGTAGAAAACTTACCCTAGGCGAGTTGACCTCAATAGTAGAGTGAGCAACAAAGGGCTTCTTCTCGACGACCGAGGAAGCGATGAAGGGCTTCTGGGTGGCCTTGAAGGCGCTGAGAGCCTGAGCAGAGGGTAGCATGGCGAATTTGATATATCAAAGAACCAACGATTAGACGCACACGAGCAATGCGAATGCGAAAAAATGAACAAAAAGAAGCAACAACAGAAAGTCTGAAAAGGCAAGGAGACAAGATATCGGAGACAAGGTGTTCACGGAACCCGGCCATAAAACCACTAATGCCCTTAGATAACACCAGAAAAAATGTTGGGGGAGGCGCCCTTGATCTCTGCCAATCTGCCAACGAAAAGGCCGTGACTGCTCCGCAGAGCACATTGGTGGGGGGCGTAGGCGCCGTGCATGTGGCTACGAGCTTGCGAATAGACTGCGAACGTGCGCTGGCCAAGTGGTTGTGCCACCACACCCGCCCCAAGCAGGCAAGTCAGGCAGATACTCGAGCTATTCGGATACCGCTTTAGTGTATTTTAGAAAGGGTGGCGCTGGTCCCGGCCTTGTGCGCACACGACTCTCAACACAACGCAAGCCTGATAATAGAAGGTATTGGTGATGGTTTATTTTCAGCGAGTTCGGAGGTGTGGATGACAGCAGCAGAGGACATATAAAAGGCAGCGCGCTCTGGCGCACACGTGCTATATTGATCTAGCCGACAGTGAGCCGGGCGGTACGCACGTCATCGACAATGACAATATCCACACCATAGATCTGCTGCTGCTTGACGTGGGCAGCCTGGTTGTTGAGCGAGCCATATGTCGCTATGGCCAGCCCATTTCGGCGCACAACCGAGGCAACGCGTGGCGACTGCGAGATCGGACCAACATGGGTCACTAGACCGGCTAGGCCGGCCCACTTGCACAGGCGCACAGCGGCTTCGATGCTGTTACAGCGACAGTCCGCCATAGCCGACATACCGGCATCAGTCAGCAGCATGACTGGAATGTCGCCGTTGACCTTGTGTGCTAGCAACAGGCAGATATCAGGGTGGAACGATGTAAACACAATGGGCCTCCGAGGACCCCTGGCCTCGACGCTGCTGCCATTTGTAGTAGCAGCCACGGAGTGCTGATATGGCTGGGCACTGGTTGACGAGGAGCGCGACATGCTGACAGGGCGCTGCTTTGGGCGCGGTGTAGGCGAGGGAGGCGGTACGTACTTGTAGACGATATCGAGTATCCTGTCTACAAACAGGTTAATTTCAAAGATGGAGCACACGCCAAACTCGTCGGCTTCGTCTGGCATCGGATACTTGACTTCGATATCGAATCCGACGTTTTCTGGTAGCTGCTCAAATAGGTTCTCCAGAGTAGCAAAGGGCGCCCGCACGGTATTCTCAGAGTTGGCCACATGAATTGGCTGGCATTTGTGGCCAGCGACAACGGCGTTGGCAGCATCCGGCTTGAGGCAGTCGCGAGAGCGCGAGCGCGTAAGCTGCGGCTGGCTGTTGCATGGATTGCAGGCCATGAACTGCTTTAGCGTCAAAGCGCTAACGGGGACATCCAAGTTGGTTTCGGCGACTATCCAGTCGTGGTAGACTACTGGGACCAGGTCGCGAGTCATTTGCACATCAAATTCCACGGCGGAAGCTCCATCGCGAATGGCCTTTTGCATGGACAGCACTGTGTTTTCGCCTAGCTGCAAGCGACGCGGAGTGACGATAGGCGCAAAGTTCATTCCCGAGCCCCGGTGGCCGTAGACCAAAGTCTCGTCCAGCTTCCGCCACTCCATAGCTGCAGCCGCAGGCTGAGACTCGACCATGTTGCTACCGCCGTTGACAAGTGTACTGCCGTCGGATGCACAGCTGGTACTCGACATTGGCGACAACGACAGTGATGCCAGTGTGACGGAGACAGACGAGCTCAAGGGTGTCTGCGGTTCCCACTGCTTTGGCGTGTATGGTGTGGCTACCACAACTTCCAAATTAGCCTCGGCTACAATGTCGGCCGAGGCAGCAGATATGAAGACAGCGTGCAAGTAGCTGGCGCCGGAGCTACACACGGGTGCATAGCGCCCCGGCATACGCTCGCTGCTGCCTGGAACGTATGTCTGCGGCAGCGCCAAGGCAGCCTGAGCGACAATCTTGTATTCGCTAGCAGACGGCAGCAGCGCCTGGTCAACCAAGGCCAAAAGGTCAAGCTTTAGCACAAAGCGCTCTGGGTGGACGGTGTGGAAGTGCGCAGGAGGAAGCCAAGTGTGCGCAGCCATTGACGGGTCGTTTACTAGCGACGTGACGTCAGTGACCCAACCATGAGGATTGTCAATGTCCACGCCTTCCTCCGAGTCGATGCGCAAGAGCAAGTGTGTGGACCGCGGCAGTCCCACGTCGTCGAGCATGGTATGTATAGCCTCAGTGCTGAGCACGAGCGGCGGGGCGCGCTCAAGTTGGCGCAGATCGTTGGCGCCTACACTGACCAGAACCGCATATGTGTCTGGTGGTGTGCTTCGCAATTTTGGCGCCGGAGCTGACAGGCCTCCTGTTAGAGCAGCATCGGCGGGATCAAGCTCTGTGGCTAGCGGCGGGTGGAGCTCTGGGTACGTCGTCAGCAACACATCAGCGCACGCACGGTGGCCAAAGAAATTGGCAGCGTCGAGCGGCGTTAGCTGGGCGTCGTCTTTGGCGTGCGGATCAAAGGCAACTGAGCCAAAGGCCTGCTGGTGATACGCACACTTTACCATCTCAGTCTTGCCATTGAGCACAGACAAGTGGAATACCGTGGACCCGCCAGTTCTCTGCGCAATCTTTGCGAGCTCAGCATGCACATCTTCGGCTGACTCAGAGCTCATTTGGGCCACGCAGATCGTCTCAAACAAGCGGTCGAATCCGTAGAACGCTGCCATACTCAAAGCCAACGCAACGCCATCGGGGTATGCTACCAGTTGGCTAACGATTGGAGGCAGGCACTCTAGCTGTTCCTCTGCAGATGCCGCGAGAGCGGCGTCGACCAAGGACCCGCTGGTGGCGTCGACACCCGATTCGTCAACAATGTACCTAACAGCGCCTATATTTCCACTGCGGGCACCAATGGACAGCGGCGTATCGCCAAACAGGTCCATGGCCACCAAGGAGGGCGAGCGGACGGCAACATGCTGCTGGCGAATATCCTGGAGGTCGAGATAATTGAGCCGTTTGAGCCACAATAGATCCGCAGCGCTCAGTGCCGCGTAGTGGAGCGGGTTCCGCCGCCGGATATCCGTCGACTGCGTGCACAGCTTGTGGCCAGGCCGGGTGTGAGCTATCTGGGGAACAGCGTCCAGCCACACGTCAGCTGGGCGCTTCTTTGCGCGCTCACCCCTGGCCTTCTCCAGCACATACTCGGCGCTCCAGTGGGTCGGGTTTGGCGAATACACGATGCCGGTGGCGTCCCAATGTTGCGCCGAGTCGCCTCTGCTTCGCTGGTGGCCGTAGTCGGGGTCTGCTAGGCGCTCGCGAGCGCGAGTGATTGCGTTCGTCAGCTCCACATGCCAGGTATCTAGGCAGCGCAGGTGCGCCAGGGGAAAGATGCCCGACCGAGCGCCCTTGCGCGGCATCTCGGCAGCCGGGACAGGAGACATCACGTACACATTCCACTCGCGCTCAACCAGCCAGCTGTAGCGGATAAGCGACTGGATTCGGCCCTCAATGTCCTCCACTATCGCCAGAATCTGCCTAACGCGTGCCGAGATGCCCACCGCATCCACCGTCTTCATATACGTCGATATCTTGCGCGCCTCAAATGCCAGCTGCTCGGCATAGTCGGTTGTTGCCCTGACTACGTTTTCCACGGCACGCACAATGTCTATAAAGCAGAACAAAGCAGTGTCTGTGTGCATTAATTGCGATGCCGTATTGGCACTCCCGTGTCCCACCCACACTGCCCGTACATGCTATTGCTCATAGGCACGGTATGAATTACCGCTGCGGCATAGCCCTTTCTCTGGTGCCTGATAGCATGTACATACACCCCAGCTCTTTATGCCCACTTTATGCTACATGTCAGCCAGTTGCAGATATTGGCCAAAAATTTACACTCAGTTGGTCGTACCCTTGCTTACTTGGCCAAGGTCCACTGGGTACCTCTGTAGAGCCAGCCGCCGCATAGCTACAGATCGCTCAAACTCCAACCTACACTGTCGCAGAGCAAGGTAGCATGTGTGGTTAGTGATCCCACGTATGTATCCGCATCCAGATATGATTGAAGGAGCGAGGGCATGTACCTGTAAAAGTGCGGGCCCAGCTGGTGCTGGTCAAACTTTGCGATGGCCATATATGCTCGAGAGCTAAAGAGTGAAAAGAGAGAAGAGGAGAGAAAGATGCTGCTGAAAAAGAGAGCGGTCTTTCGAGCTTGAAAAAAAGGGGTAAAGGAACTTGTGCTAAGGACGGGAAAATCCAAAATGAGAAATCCAAGTGCGGCATGTCGCATTGAATCTAAGCTTTGTGCTTTTCTGTGATGTCTTGCGACTCCCTCCTGTTAAGCTTTCAGCGTCTGTGTATATTTCAAATTTTCAGTTTCCTAGTACCGTGTTGGGGAGTGGGAGCGCTAGTGCTTCATTATTCTCTTTCGGAAATGGCCCGGGCTGCCTCTGACTCGGGGCAATGCCCCAGACGCAGGTGCAAGGTGCAGGCAACCCAGAGCCATCAGCAAGCAGGTCTTTGCTCCATGTGACCCCCGCCAGCCACACGTACCTGCAGCAGATAGCACTAGCTGAGCTAGGAAATAGGCCGAAGATCAATTCATCCTCGCCCTTGAATATCCCTCTACCCGAAGTACGAAGCATGAAGCATAAAGCATGAAGCGCACGACAATAGTTGCATTAGGGCGCAGAGCAGCGCCTCATATAGTCAAAGCGGGGCCTGGCTATTGTGTAAAATGGCTCGTAGAAACCAAGGGATAAAAAAGGAAGAAAGCATAAAGCCATTACGTGCTTGCTCAGAGAGCCGAAGCACCGGTGATAATGTCAATAAGCTCGTTGGTAATGACGGCCTGGCGACCGCGGTTGTACTGGAGCGTCAGTCTGTTGATCATGTCGCCGGCGTTCTTGGTGGCATTCTCCATAGCCGAGCGCTTGGCCGCCATCTCGGCAGCATGGCCCTCGACCAGCGCCCAGTACAGGTTGTTGGCAAACAAAAACTCGTTCAGGTTCTCCAAAATGTCATCCTGGTACTCGTACGCGCTAAAGTTGGGCGCCTCGACAATCTGGCTGATTGGGTAGCTCTCAATAGAGTCCGTCTCAAATGCAATAGCACTGACAAACCTGTTGTAGACCAGCTTGACATTGTCAAACTCCAGCGACTTGTCGCTCAGGATCACGCTGGCAATAGCCGACGTCTCATCATACGTGGGGATGGTTGATCCAATCTGGTTGAAGCTGTACCGGATGTTTCCTGGGTACGCACGCTGAACCTGCACCTTTGCCTTGTCTCCAAGGATCACAACCGGCGTGTCGCCATGCTCGCCAAGGTACTTGCGCGAGTACCGAGAGAGCGACGAGTGGATGCCACCGCAGAGGCCCTTGTCAGAGGACACCGTGATCAGGATCTCCTTAGCCCCCTCCACAGGCTTCACCTCGGCCTGCTTCACAAAGTCCTCCGACACCTTGCCGTAGTTGCGAGCCACAGTCATGGCGCGCTGCGCACGAGTCGTCTTGGTCGACGCAATCATCTTCATCGACGCAGTAATCTTGGAGATGTTCGTCACCGACTTGAGGCGGTTCTGGATCTCCTTGAGCGTTGCCATGTTACGAGTCTGGCCAGCGACGCTACAATAAAAAGCACACAAAAGGGCGAGTGTAAGTGCCATGCGGGTCTGCCGATTTGCGAAGCTACACCTGTCCCAGAATCTGCACCATTCAACTTACTTTAGCGCCGAAGCCGCAGCGCGGGATGCAATAGCCGAACGAGCAAACATTTCCAGTAACTAGTATTCCTACAGCAAGCCAATGAACGGTGCATGCCAATTGAGTAGTTTGCTTCAAGCCAATCGCTCATGTGCACCTTATCGCACGTCCAATCCAGGCAGGTTGGACTCGCCGCAGAGCGTCGTCAGCGTGCATGGGTGCTAACATTGAGACCAGCCGCGGATTCTCACCTTTCGCAATTCGAAAATAAAACCGAGTAGATAAAACAAGCAGCCTTTTGCCAAATAAGACCACGCAATTTCAATTTCCAGTGCGACAAATGCCAGACCAGGCTGCTTGCCATAGATAGCAGGGTTAGCTAATCACCGAGCGAGATCAGCGGCGATATCATGCCAATGGCTCACCAGCTAGCCATCGAGCCGCCCTTGCCGAGCCAAGGCGGCTCGAGCTGGCGGGACTGCTTACCATACAGACGCAGGGCCACGTAGCGTGCACATCGCTTTCCGCTTATGACAGCTGTCCGGCAACATCTTTGTATTGTATTGCTTTTTTCCAAACTTATAATGAGCTCATTCAAGATCGCTTCGCTTCTGTTTCGCACGCTGTCCAAACCAGGTACGCATCCCCGTGAAGGAGCATGGAGCGCGCGGAGCAATAGCGACCTCCGACAAACAGCCCCGCACTGAGAGCCTCTACATGTTCTGCCTGACTCCTCTCCACAAGTGTAGTTGCTAACGCTCTAAAGCAGCAGGCAAAGTCGCACGACGTATTCCGCTCCATGTGTATAAACGTTGCCCAGGTGGCCCACCGCACAGAGATGAACTGGAAGATGAACGTCCTGGGCTACAAGAAGGAAAAGATCCGTCCACTGAACGACGCAAAGGCAATTGATGCGGGTGCAAACTTTCTTGGCGAGGCCTTTATATTCAGCGTTGCGCTCTCGCTTCTCTTTGCCGAGCAAATACGCAGCCGGAACCAAGCTCAGCGACAACGCAACGCAGTGGACGACCGGCTCGATGAGCTGGAAAAGGGCATGTCGGAGACTAAAGAAGATCTGAGGCTGATCCAAGAAGAGCGCGATCTACTTCGTGCTGAAGTCGACAGCCTGGCCGAAGAATCTGCGACTCTAAGCATGGTGCTAATGCAGATATTGGGCAAGGAGCTGAGCAGGCGCAGTCTTGAGCGAGGGCATTCGCCTACTGAAATCAGCCAGGCGCTAGTAGACAAGTTTTGCTCCAGCGATGACGAGGACTTGACAGTGCGGGAAGATGCTGAAAGCCCTCACACACCCACTACTCGATAGATTTGCCTCTATGTTTATATATATTCGGGAACATGTAAGCCATAGAAAAGTACTTTTCATCTAGTGCTCGCACAGGTAGAATGGCGGGTTGAAATGGTCCTCTGTGACGTTGGCGTTGCTGACGCTACGCTCGGCCATGAGCTCCAAGCGGATCCTCTTAGCCTCATCGAGCGAAATGGGAAAGTCGACTTGGTCCAAGATTCCCTCCTTGACTAGCAGCGGAAGGTTGTCCAGCGGGTTAGCCGACAGAGCGCTTTCAGCCCACCAGCTCTGCTGCTGTGGTGGCACAATCTGAGTCGATGGAATTCTGGTTGCCGGATCAATAAAGAAGAAAGCCAGAATCTTGCGGTGGCCGGGCTTGGTTGGGTCGGCTAGCTTGAAGCTCGAGACCTGGTGCTGGTAAATGTTGGGGAACACGATACAGCGCCCGTTCTTGATCTCAATGTGCCCAATCTCTTGTGCCAGCGGAACCTCGTCGCTGTTATCATCCTCGTAGATGCCGTAGGCGGAGTTTACACCTCGGCGATCGTTCTGCTCATAGCCAACGTCATCCGGATCCACAGACTCTCTGAACTTGAGATTGCTCTCAGCAATGTTCTCGACGTCGTAGTAGTAGATACCCGTGGCGATGATGCGCTCATTGGCCATGGCCTCAACATGCCAGTTGCCGCCATCATACGTGGGCTTCTCGGGGGTCAGCTCAATGTTGGACATCTTGACGATGGCTTGCAGGCGGCGGCCGCGCAGGCAGTATGGCGTGGTGGGGCGGTCAGGGGCGACAAATGGCTCGGGCTGCGGTTCAATAAATATCTTGTTCTCCTCCCACTGCTCGTACTGCTCATCGTAGTCCTCGGCATCATAGTCTTCGGGCTCGGGCTCGTCGCTCCGGAACCAGTTGTATGGATCAGGGACAACGCGCTGCCTAAGCGGGTGAATGTAGTCAGTCACCACCTGCTCCAGCATGGGCACAAACTTGGAAAAGATGGATGCGATGATTGGATACAGCGCAGCATGCTTTCTCGGGTGCAGGTTGTTGATGTACGACCCAATAGTGGTTGCGCCGTCGTCTTCTACGTGAAACTCGGAGGGCAGCCAGCAGAATTTTTCCGAAGCGTAAGACACGTCTGACAGTGGGATGTAGTAGTTCAGCTGCGCGTCGCCAGGGGCTTCGGCGGGTAGATGCACACGAGCCAGCCTTTTAACATACTCCCCGTCGCTTTCGCCCTGGATTTGCGGCGGATTCAAGGCCCGGACCCAGTTTTGTGGCGTAGCCGGGAAGCTGCCAAAAGACGTTAGCTCTAGGGCTGCAAGCGGCGACGCTATCGGCTGAGACAGGACACTGGAGCGCTTGTAAATCAGCGGGAAGAGCGAAGGGTGGATGAGATTCAGCACTTGGTCGTTGCTGTTTGGGTGCCAGTCCTTGTCCCTGGCGGGCACGTTCTCGAGGATCGCAGCATAGTCCTTGAGCGCCTGGGTCACCTCGCCGTCCACCAAAGAGTCCGAGCACCATACGCCGTCAACTGCACTCAGCATGATGTTGGTGCCGGGCTTGTGCAGCGAGACGTAGTAGTTCAGCTCGGCAAAGACGTAGTCAATCTCCAAGTCGGTCAGGTTCTGCGCCTTGGCCTCCGCCTTCCAGCGCTCGCATATCTCTGCACTCTGCGACTTGTTGATCCAGTCGGGCTTGGCGCGAATGGCTCCGCTCATCTGGCGGATGCGTCTCTCGGAGAGCGTGTTGAGCTGGCGCCACGCAGAGGCATAAATGGCGCCGCGGTTGCACTTTTTTCTGATGTGCTCGTCGATGGACATCTCTAGAGCAGCAGCAGGCTCGTTCGAGGTAGCAGTATTCATAGTTATCGCAAGGGTGGCGCTAGTAAAAAATAAACGGGGGGAGGTTCAGACAAAGGGAGTGATGGAAGCTGAGACCTGGCTTGTGGACAACGGCGCTTTTTTATATTTTGGGAGAGGCAAATGCAAGCTGCCGTCGTATGGTGTTACTGCGGATGGCATGATTGGCCATTTGCGGAGCCGTGCTTGATGTCGCTGGGCCCAGTGGCAGGCGAGTTGCGTGCGAGCCACTCGCCGCTCCCAGCTCGCCATGCGGATGCGGGATAGAGTAGATGAAGATCGACACTGTTGCAGCGATTTGCCCCTGGTATATCCAAGAACAAATTGACAGTGTATTTGGGTAGAGTTCAAAGGCTGCGCAAAGAATCAAAGAGAAAGCAGAGTAGCTAGTGGTGCTTCTTAGCAGCCTTGGCACTGCCAGCAGACGGGATAAGCACCCGGCCCACTAAAGCGTGGCTCAGAACAAATAGCACAATCGTAAAAAGCACAAACATGCCGGATATGCAAAAGTGGCTGATGCTCATTCCAATATCCAGCCAACTGCCGTCGTCGCGGACCAAAAAGAAAAAGTTGACCGTCATCACATCGGTTGTGCTCAGCACAAACAGGAACAGGCTAAAGGGCGGCAGCTCCAAGCTGCGGTTGAGCACGCCAAACACCGCCGAAACCAAAAAGAACGGGATAAAGATCTTGAACAGCAACAAAACCCCCATTACGAATGGGTCAAATACGGTTATCAGCCGATAGACAGAGTCGATAGAAAAGGACGCCAGCGACGCGACATTGCCGGTCCCAAAGAACGCCACATTGACAAAGAACAAGAACATGATACTCGTGCGCATATCACTTAGTCCGAGCGTACGACTGGCCGCGAAGGTCTGTGCGCCCTTTGGTCTCGCTGTGTTAGATACCGATCTCTGCAGCGCTAAGTCTGATAGCCGAGTCTGCTCCGTAGGTGCCAGCAGCTGGCTCTCTGCCTTTTCGTAGTAGAGTGCGCGTTCGATGGACAGCCACAGCAAGAGCACCGCCGAGTACGAAAAATAAAAGATGCTCTCGTAAGAGACGGTGAGCAGCACAAACGGCGCAGCAAATGCCAGGTATATCGTCACCAGGCGATACAGGTAGTGCTGATCGCGTGCGCTTCGATTGAGCCTCGAACCATGCACAAAGGGCAGGGCTGTAGACACCACTAGTATTGCCCAGCACGCTAGCTGATGGAGTCGTGGCAGGTACCCACGCCGCTCAGTCTCCCTGGAGGTGATTGGGCCGAGGAAAGTAGCAACGCCCACTAGCAGGGTCTCAATCAGAATGACTAGTCGGTCGACTGCAATGGCGTCGCGGGCTTGCTTTGCCGATGCGCCCAAAGGAGGTAAAGTAAACGAGCCGCTAAAGTGCCACGCAACCAGGCCGCTAAGTGTAATGAGCACACCTCCAGCAATAACCAAGCCCAAGTGGTCGTTGCGCTCAACTGGAAGCAGCGTAAAGACAGATGTCAGCATGCAAAAGCCCGACCAAGTAGCCAAAAGCATGGTATGCTGGCGGCGGAACTTTGCAGACACCGAGAGCGGCCAGGTCGCGGCGAGGAGCCCAAACGCAACAGAGTACACTCGACGATCAAAGTACGCATAGACAAGGGCCTCGAGAATTAGCACATAAATGACAACAAACGCAATTGGCCGCCAGCGGACCGCCATGCGCAGATAGCTAGTACATATGTGCTGGATAAGCGGTAGCTGTTGCAAAATATCAGTCCAAAAGTAAACCGGGAACGCGACATAGGCATAGTACATGGCAGGCGAATGCTGCTTGTAGAATACAAGCGAGAATACCACAAATACAAGGACGCCGACAACTGCGACCAGTCCCGAGTCGTCAACACGGTGGGTTTTCGCACTCGAGTCGTGACTAGCGGGCGCAGGCAGCACATACGACTTGAAGATAAACAACAGACTGTACACGATCCAACCCAAGTAGCCCATAGAGACGATTGACCTTAACAGGAGCCAGTCGTAGCGCTGGAAGTACCGTAGGCCCTCAATGCACATCTTGATGAGCTGCGAGCACTCCTGCTCAGCCGGCTCGTAGCGCCGCATATCAATGAGCTGGCGAATACGGGCGAGAATCTGCTCCGGGCGATTGGTCGCCTGGTGCATGGGGGCGTATGGCTTAAAGAACAGCTCTGTATGCTGCTTCTGGTCGTGCTTGACATGGTACTGCTCTAGCACTTGCAGGGCGTTGGTTTGCGCCGCGCGAGCGCAGAATTCATCGCTGACATTGAGGTACTTGATGGGCAGGGTACCAACAGAGTTTAGTGGGAAGTTTATCCCAATAAGCGAGGCCATCAGCGGTGCAATGTCAGCCTGGTTGACGTCTTTGCGCTCAAACTGGCCAAGGTTCCAGCTACTAGAAAATTCATCGTGGCCAGGCGCCGTCTCTCCGCTAGGTGCTGGTGCAGTCTTTGCCACGCCAGCACCCCAGGCAATAAGTGGAGTGCGCGTGTTGTCTGGGTGGCCGTCGCCATGCGCGCCGCGGTCGTTCATACCGTGGTCCGAAGTAAACACGTATGCCGTCTTGCCGTCGTTTCCATAGTAGGACTCGAAATGCTCTACCAAGTGCTGAATGCCGCGATCAACATAGCGGATGTTGCCCAAATACTCCTCCGAGTAAGGCTTGAAGCCGTGCCCGTTGCTGTCGATTCCAAGCAAGTGAAAGAAGAACACGATCTGGTCCTCATGCATCATTGCGCTGAGTTTTGACCCGGGCTGCGAGGCATTGGCAAAGAACCGGCTGGCCTCGTCAAACACCCAAGTGTCTAGGCGGTCGCCATTGCCCGAAAAGTCCTCAAACTCTGGTGGGTACATAAATGTGTCGACGCGCGAGCGATCAGAGGCGCCCTCAGCAAACATGGGCAAGATATCTGGCGACCCAAACGACCATGTGTGCCGACTCTCGTTAAACACCGAGTCAAACTCGACTGGATTCATTTTCCAACCCTTCGTGACGGCGCTAACGTCCTCGTAGAAACCAGCGATCGCCGCAACATGGCCGGGGCGGCTCTCGGTCGGCACACGCGTATGCGACACGCCCCAAGATCCCTCCGTGCGGATCTTGCCTAGCAAGTAAGGCGCGAGTTCCTCGGTCCGATCCACCGTTTTGTTGTAGTGTGGCTCGTATATTTTGTCAGCTCGGAGCCCATCAGCCACAAACAGCACCAGCCGCTTGGCGGGTGGCGGGAGCTCGATCTTGTGCGGTGTCATGCCATGGACAAGCGGCGAGCGAAAGTAAATGTCGAATATACTCATCAAATACACTAGATGGAACAGCACGCCAATGAGCAAAAGCCCATTGCGAGAGACTGCTGGAATCATGCTCTAGTCTATATTGGCGCTCCCTATCTGCGCCTAGCAAACGACACTGCAGAAATTGGAATAAAAAGTTCAATCGTGAAATATCAAACTGCCATTAGCAAAAGGAGGACTGGTCTTTTTCCAAACCGTTGTGTTTCCCTGTTGCCAAGAAGTCAGAAAATGCCAACGGCTCAGGCATTGAGCCAACTGGTGAGCCACCCCACGGGCATGCACTCCACACACTACCCACCATTTTTACGAATAGCGGAGGTGAGCACAAACGGGTCCACATGCATCTCTTCCTTGCCTTTAGACAATAGCCCTTTTTTCATCTCTTATCTCAAAAAGTCGAAAATGTCCTCTGACGACGACTCATACGACGCCGAATTCGATGTTGGCAAGCTGTACGTCTGGGGCGTGTCACTTCTCATTGGCTTTGTGGGCTACACCAGCCAAGTGTTTGTTTTTTGGAGCTACCTGGGCGGATTCACAGCCAAAACATTTGTGGTGCTGGGAGTCTTCAATGTATTGCTTCACCTGCTGTACTACAACTACTACTTGGCCACAACGGTGCCGCCTGGACACGTACCAATTGGGTGGGAGCCGCCGCGCAACGGAGCTAACGTCTATGAGTTGAAGCGGGACACGCTCAAGCCCCGATTCTGTCGCACTTGCAAGGGGTTCAAGCCACCACGTACTCATCACTGCTCTGACTGTGACAAATGCGTGCTCAAGATGGATCATCACTGTCCTTGGACCAACAACTGCGTAGGCTTTAACAACCAGGGCCACTTTCTGCGCTTTGTTTACATGGTTGACGTTACTTGCGCCATGGCTGCTGCGCTGCATGGGCTGCGGCTCTATGAGCTTGTCGAAGACGCTATCAACGGCACTTACTACGTGCGTCAGCCGACCCAGATCGAGGTAGTCTTCTTGATCGTCAACCTGTCAGCGACACTGCTCGTCTTGCTGTTCGTCGGCATCCTCAGTGGCTACCACCTCTACTTGGTAGGCAATAATACCACTACCATCGAGTCTCGCGAGAAGGACCGAGTGGCCCGGCTTATAAAGAGCAAGAAATGCAAGCCCACGCCCTATCCTTATGACTTGGGTATTGTACGCAACTTCAAATCGGTGTTTGGCGAGAACGTGCTGCTCTGGTGGGTGCCAAAGCGACCAGCAGGCACGGGCTTGGACTTTGACATCAAAGATGACCTCACTCCCCCAGTCTACTGGCCACCGCCGGGATACTCGCGCGAGGTAGGCGATCCAGACAAGGTTGAGCAACGATGCGACCCGTCAAAGACCATCTTTAAAGCGCCGGACGGGGCGCGAGTAGTAACTGAAGTCGACGACGATGGTGAGTTGGTTATTGTCCAGTACAGTGCCTCTGACGACCCAGCCATTCTAGAGTGTGGTGGCAACGAAGGCAAAGCAAGAAGCCAAGGCGTGCTAGGCAAATTCTTTGACAGTGGCAAGGAAGACGATAAGAGTGAGGCTGGCGAGGGAGACTGGGACAACGACGATGACGACTATGACAGCGACGACGACCTTGCTGGTCTCCATGCGCCACTTTTAAGGACAACACCAACGTCAATTGCTAGCGGGGTTAATATTCCTGGGCCGTCAGCAGCCGCGACGATGCAGAGACGAAATGTATTTGCCTCGCACCACCAGACTGGCGAGTATGCTGGCAAACTCACCGACTATACCCGAGAACCAAGCAGTGCTAGGAGCGGGAGCAGCGCGCCCAAAGCTGGCATAAGTGAGGATGACGACGACGACAATACGCCGCTGATGCGCGTCATGAGTCGCCGGAGCACGCTAAATACATAATAGCCAAACACTTGGCATTGCCTCTAGACTGCATATCCACATGCATGTTTTCTTCCTCATATCATGCACTTTTAGAAAACTGGCTGTTAATTTATACAATTTGCACTTGGCTACTGAGTGAGCACGGCTCAGTGTTAGCCAAGGTACTTTGAGTTGTAGTAGACCTTTTCAAGATCACGCACAGCTGCATCAAGGACCGAGCCTAGCTCTTCAATCTCTTTGCGAGTCGCCACTGTGCGCGCCTCTAGTGCCTTGCGTCGGTTGTCGGCCATCATAGTCAGGACTGCAGTGTCGTTGACGAGATATGCACGCTTAATGTCTGCAGCCATGCCCAGCAAGTTCTCAACGGACCTGACCATTGTCGCCGCTCGGGTCTGTGCGCTGTATGCCTCTTGCGCTACAACATATTTGTCCTTGATTGGCTCGGTCTTTGAGCGAGGTGCGCTGGGGCCTCCAGCATCGCTCGCATCGCTCTCTTCGCCCTCGCTAGCATCGCTGGCGTTGGCTTCGCGTCCTCTCTGAATTGGCGCAGCAGCTACCTTCTTGCTGCTCATCTCGCTATTTTCGACGCGACTAGACTGGATGATCTCGCCAAACGATGTTAAAAGCTGTCTGATCTCGCCATCCAAGCGCTTGTTTAGCTGCTCCTCAGCTGCCGCCCCGCTGCTCTTGGGCAGGTGATTCTGGGCAGCTAGCGTAGGAACGCCATCGCCTCGAGCGCGTTGAAACATGGCAAAAGAACAATGTGAGCTGACTGACGGCCATTACCAAAGCTTGGCGGCAGCAAAGGCGGGCCATCAGTTGATTTGCTATTGAAGGACCTGATTATGGGCACAAACTCTGGCCCTTGTTGGAATGACAAAATGTTGAAATCGCTCTTGGTCAAAGCCATTTTGTCGCTTTGTTCTTTAGCTGCAGCCCCTGCCACCCGTACAGCCATAGTGCCCTACTTCCGCGTGGGTCACACTGGCCTTGGCATGGCCTTTCTTTGGCTGCTGGTGAGGAGGAGGGGAAGCTAAAGTCCCTTGTCTCCACCTAGTTTTTTTTTTCGCCATTCTTTCCACCTGCCTCTGCGCTTTACTACTCTTTCCCCACGAGGAGCCCCCACACCTTTTATACCTCTAGATAATTGGAGCTGGCGTAAACTATCTTGTCATCGATATCGCATTTGTTCGGAAATACTCATCAATATGAGCTGGAGCTTGACGCTGCTTCGAGCAGCGATTTCGCTATCGTGGATGCTAGTAGTCCGAGGCCACGACCACCATGCTGCTAACATGAACTTTGACATGGGCGAACCTATTGATGGCGTGCTCAAGGCGCACATACTCCTAATGTCTATAGCATTTGGAGCGCTTTTTCCCATCGGCATGGTTTTAGGACTGCGAAAGAACAAGTGGCACGTCCCTGTACAGGCTACTGGAGGAGTCTTGGCAGCTATCGGCTTTGTCTTGGGCCACGCGCATGGTGGGCGAGCATTCCACGAAAATGCGCACAGCAGATTCAGCTGGCTGATGATGTGGCTTTTGGTAGCTCAGCTAGGTGCGGGAGTCTATCTGAAACTGCATACAGAGAAGCGGTTCAACGATCGCGCTCGACCATATATAAAGATTGCTCACAAGCTCATGGCAGTCACTATGGTGATTGCCACTTATGTGCAGGTTCTGCTGGGCGTCGTTGCGTGGCTGGGCTTTTGCTACGATGGATATCTGGGCCAGTGCTTGGCGCACCTGATCATGGGCAGCTCGTTTTTGGCTTATGGCGTTTGGCTCCTACTGCTGCTGCGTTTGGCTACTCCATGGCTGGCGAGCTTTGGCCGCTCGCCAGAGCTCTATGACAGCGCGATGATAATGGTCTGGGGTCTGTTCAACACCTTTACCGAGCACGGCTTTATTGAAAAGGCGCATGGGTGGTCTCATAAGGACTTGCAGCACACGAGCTTGGGCGTCATTTGGTTCTGTGGCGGCCTACTCTCTACATACATGCTGCGCAAATCGAAACCTATAGATCGGAGCATGTTCCCGTCTATCATACTCATATTCACCGGCTGTGCGATGGGTAGCCACGAGCAAGATACTGCCTTTTCGACGCAAGTTCACTTTGTCTTTGGCTTGTCTCTGGTCCTGGCTGGGCTCACCCGCTGTATGGAGATCATGCTCTTAACGACTAATCTGATAAAGACCGGTAGCAAGGAGCCCAACCCATTCCAGTACATCCCGGCTTTTTTCCTGTGTCACTCGGGCATGGCCTTCATGGCCTCCAACCGCGAGAACGTCGCTGCGATGGCCAGCATAGGTATCGACATTGGAACATTCTCCTTGGGCTATCTGTCAATTACCTTCCTCCTGTTCTTCTACGCCTACTTTCTCATGCAGCTGTTTGCTGAGCTGGGCAAGAGCAACGCCAAAAACATGTCGCTACCTACTGCCGACGATGGCACCGTCTATCACTCTGTGGGCCAAGGCGCTGACGAGCAGCAGGACATGAATGTTGACATGGCAGAGATTGCCCAAGGTCGCACACACGTCATCTTTAGTGCTGACGACAACGACTACACCGGCGATGACGGCAGCAGCTTTGAAAACAACGGCTTTGCTCGCCACACGGCCGGGATACGTGATTGTAATTCTGGGTATGGCGCTAGTCCCCGGGCCTCTGCTGAAATCGAGTTGAGTCCAATGCGAGGAGAGTAGGATTGCTTACGGTTGTCTTGCACCCTATCTGCTGGCGTTGTCTTTTGGTAATATATATTTTTGCTGCTACTCCAAAAGCCACTTGTTCTGGGGTAAAGGCAGGCTGTGGAGAGGCAACACTGCTCCCGCCTTATCTTTGTTGTCGGAACTCCGCACTGGAGCATCTCGGATGGTAGAGCTGACGATTTCGACCAATGGAAATCGACTGCGCCAATATTCTGGCTGCCATTACTTTGAAACAGGTCCACATCCCAAGCCTCTGTACACATGTGTTTGTTGCGCTGCTTGTATGCGCAAAGCTATAGACCTTGCTAATTCTCAAGGGCAAGGACTGCTGCAGTATATAGAGTCGACAAGATGACACCAGCTTTGCGCACCGATCCGGTTAGTTGTGTGAAAAAAATTTACATCTATCACTGAATTCTTCTTGCTTGCAGCTTACTTGCTGTTACTGCTCTACAACCAGCCCGCCCATCGATTCTGTTGCCATAGCTAGCAGCGCCTATGCCTTATATACAGCGCTGTCTTTTGGCAGGATCCCTAGCGCTTGCACTATCAGCTCAGCTGTCTCTTTCACTTCCACACGGCAATGGCAAACCTCAAGAATTGCCAAAAGGGCTCACGCTGAAGCACGTCGGTAAACCACAGCATAATGACAACGCGCTAGTCGCCGGTGTTGCAAGAGCGCTTTTGGGATATCATCCCAATGAGGGCGATGATCCAGAGAACAACAACGTCGAGCGCGCGCCAGTGTACTCTTCACCACACAAGCAGCCCACATACAAAGTTGTATCGGTAGTCGGGCACAAAGTACTCCTCAGGCAGCCCCAACACAGATACAAGGACACATCGCCACACTTTGCCGCCGATAGCTACGCGGCTCAGCCTCCTGGTGTGTACTACGATGGAGATCCGGTACCAGAGCCTCCTGTTTATAGGGAACATTACTATGGAGAAGGCCCTGGAGTGGCCAGTGACCCCAGCGCTAACGGGTACTACAATGGTGAGAGCTCGGGTTCGGGTATGCCGTACGTGCCTCAAAAGCCTCCTTACGGCGATTCCGAACCAGCTCCTCCATCGTCCATGTATTATGACGATGGCGCTCATCATCAACCACCACCACCACCATCACCGCAGCCACAGCCGCAGCCACAGCCACAGTCTCCGCCATCTGCCTACTCTCCGTATTACGGAAATAACATTCACATACTGCCTCCACCACCTTTACCGCCTATACCGGCTATTCCTCCTCCGCCTCCTCCCATTGCACCATACCCTAACTACTATCAACTACCGTCACCGCCAGCACCACCTCCAGCACCAATGCCAATCCCAATGCCAACACCTCAGCTTCAGCCGATGCTGCCTCCGCCGCCGCCTCAACCCCAGCCTCAACCACAGCCGCAGCCAATGATGCCACCCCCACCTGCGCCAGGCTACTTAGAGGATAATATGTACAGACAAGCGCCGCCTATGCCGCCAGCGCCCCGGATGCAATACAACAACTACTAGCCAAACCAGTCCCATAGAGATGATATCTATGATGGAAGGGGGTGCAGTCTACTGATTTTTTAAAACCGCTATTCACATGAACTCCATTATACTCTGATAAAACTAGCTAGATCTGTATAAATGTCTTCTCCCCACGGAGTTCCTGTATCGGACGTTGTGTTTGGGAACGGGTGGGCACCCGGGTCGACTCGGCGTGTCGTGGTTAAGGTGGCGGACGAGTCATGGAATATCAGCCGCACTGACAGCTCTGGCTCAATCAGGTCTGTGCTAAGCGTGGTCTTCTTTGTGTCTTTGCTTGGCACGCTGCTCAGTTGAGCAACGTTCTTTCCTTCTTTTTTCTCTCCATTTTTCAATATATTTTCTTTTGCGAAATGTGCATTGCACGCTACTTTTGTATTTTAACACACAGCCTCTTGGCGCTACTAGCACTTGCCCAGCTTTCGACGGGCTTGGCGCAGGCGCAGGCGCATGCCAACAACGGCGAGTGCATAGTCCTGGGCAACTCGGGTAAAGTGCTTTACGACTTGCGACCACTTGCACTCAACAGCAGGGAGTATAGCGTCGATGGAATAGAGAGCGGATTCACATTCTCACTCAGGATTTGCGACAATTCCACAGGGGACGGGCCCTTAGCGCACTGGCAGAGCGGCAGGGACTCTGGGACGCTAGGAGCTGCTGGCGGCAGACCGTTCTTACGTGGAAATAAACTACTAGTCGAATACACCGATGGGGATGCGTGTCCGGGAGTCGTGGGGCTCAACAGATCGGCTCTTATATCGTTTGTCTGCGAAGCACATGTGGACGGCGGGTACGGCCAGCCAGAGTTTATTGCCGAGTGGAACCAGTGCGCGTTTATGTTTGAGTGGCGAACCCCCTTGGCCTGTGCGCCTAGCAGGCGTATAAGCGTAGAAGGCAGTGGCGGGCCGAGCGGTAGCGCTAGCGATGGCAATGGGGCGAGCCAGGGCTCGGTGGCGTTTGTCGTCATATTCGTGGTAGGCAGCGTGTATATACTAGGCGGCTTTCTGTACAACCGCGTGTTTAATCTATCCAGCGGGCTTCGAGGCATTGAGCAGCTCCCGAACTACAGGTTCTGGCATGGCATCTACCTCCTCTCTAAGCGAGCAGCGCTGCTGCTGGCCGACGGAGCAACACGCCTAGTCGACGTTGCCCGTGGTCGGCGAGGGGCTATCCACATTGACGCTGCTGAGCACAGCATCCGCAACGAGATATTTGCATCCGCTGCCGACGAGAGCGAGGGCGATGCGCTGCCGTTTGCTCTGCGGTAGCACACATTCGCATTTAAGGCCATATCCGAGTGAGTTAACACTTTGATATCGAGATAGGCATTTGCCACACGTCTATTTGTCATTGCTTGCGGTTTATTTGCAGAGCGATAGGTTATGTATAATTCTAAAGCATTTAATATAAATTTATCCCGACTTGGCGCGCAACTGTTGGTTATATAGCTTCGTTGTAGCCCTTTGCTGCACTCGCAGCATTGCAGCGGCTATGAAACTGGCAATGGCTCGCCCAGCCACTACACTTAGCGAGAGCTTGGCCTTGAAAACGGCCTGGGCAGCGCTGACGTCGATTATTAGCGGGACGGAATACTCAGTTGGGCTGTCTGCTCGCCTGCATTAGGTACGCAGGTAACAAAAGCTACGTGTCCACATTTTAGATCACAGTACATGCGTGTTTCTTGTCGTTGTGTACGTAATCGATGGGTTGCCAAATGAGTAGTTGGCCGGGTTGTAGTTGGAAATCGCATAGGCTGGGGCCGAGTAGTTTGGAGCCTGGTAGGCTGAGGCAACAAATGCGGGTTCTGCAAGGCTGGCAGTCGCCGGCTTATGCTCTGGATTGTTTTCGTTGTCGATAAAAGAGTCGTCGACGTCATGGTTGCCATAGGGTGAGCTGGATAGCGCGTCGACATCGGAAATGCCATAGAGACGGGCGTGTAGACCGTGCGCGCGGGTCTGCTGAGCAATGAGGCTGTCCTTATGCAAGCTGTTCATAAAGTTTCGCATGGTTTGCTCGCGCCAGAACAAGTGGCCAAGGACCGGCGAGCCAAAGATGAGCCACAAGTAGCCGTTGATCAGGATCATGTTTGACAGTGCGATGGTGATACGGCCCCACGGGTAGTTCGAGCCCTCAATAATGTTGATGACCATGCTGATAAGCAGAGTGGCGGTAAAGATGAGCAGGGTCCAAATCGCCATGCGGAAGCCGTTAAACGCCTTGGCGACCTTGCGCATGCGGAAATACAAGATCCAGGAGAGCACAATCTGGGCGGCAAAGTACGCGTAGACCCAGTACAAATACTCTTCGCTAAAGTCGCAGGCCCGCAGCCCATGGTCCTCGAGCAGCCACGCACCACGGGGGCCTTTGATAAATGAGAGGATAACGCTCGAGATAAAGCTAGGCAGCCAAATGACAAAGAGCGGCCAGAAGCGGCGGCAAAAGTTGGCAATGGAGAACTTTGGGCGGATGTACGTATTGCCTGTGACAAAGATGCGGTAGAACAGGACCAAGCGCATGTTTATAGATGACAGAAACACGCCGGCGCCGAATGTTACCAAGACCCAGCCACCCCAGAATTTGCAGACGCCAAGGAAGCCCTCGTACCTGGCCATGCCCTGCACAAGATTGTTCGAGATATTAAAGATAATCCCACCAACGCCGATCGCTACTGTGATCGCGACATGTTGCGCTCGCATGGGCGGGTACTCCCGGAACCAAATGGCATACCCAATTAGGAAAAAGCTCGAGAGGTTGACAGCAAGCGACACGTAGAACACTACCGTCTCTGCTGTTGTTGGCTCAGCAAAGATGCTTTGAGCCGTAAGTCGATTTTTAATGTGCATTGCAAAGTGCGAGTGCAAGGCCCTCTATGATAGGAAAAATTAGCCAGCCGGCGGCGAAATAACAAGATACCAAAATAAAATAAAATTATCAACAGCTAGAGAATAATATTACAAGGGATAGGCCATCCAAGCCAGAGCGCAAAGGCGGCAAGCGCGCGAGCTCTTGCCTTTATTGAAATCGGGCCCTTGAGCGTTGCTAAGAGTGCATGGTAATGCAGTTGCGCATACGCCGATATGCCGATTCACAAGAGTTGCCAAAAGCGGCCAAAGCAGCACAAAGCGCACTACGCATCATCCGCGGTGTTGCGCCTGCTTCTACAAAGCAGGGTTTTCTTTGTAGGGGGCAGTTGGATTGCTTGTCTGCTGCCCCCAATCGATGTTCTCTTCTTGTCAGGCGGTATGAAGAAAAACAAGTTAATGACTACTATCCACATTGCGCATCCCTATATTTTTGGCTACAAAGGGCACCTGCGCCGCATCTTTAGGCGCCGTGATCTACGTCTCTATGCCGCTTGATGACCACCGAGCCGGCAAGCTCCACTAACATGGGCACGGAAGAGATCGCAGATTCGCCGGCGCCTCCACCAAGTGAGACACGTTGTGCTCGCTAAATATAATACAGCAGCCTGCATTTGCTACACGGACAGCTGGCAGGTGAGCTGATGCAACTACTTTCTGCTTGAGACGTGCTTTGTAGAGTTTTTTTGTGTGTCTGTTTGTACTGCAGCCAAGGAACTTTTCCGCTATTCCTTAGTCCACCGTCAGCCTATTTCAGCCATCTCAGGCTGCCAGATTGCCAAAGGAAAGAAATAGTGGACTAGCCGGTGCTAGGCATCCTGCTCTTCACCGAGGGTGGCAAAGAAAGCACCCGGCCCTTCTGAACAAAGCGCCCACGGGATCTGCAAGACACTTTGAGCTATGCCAAGAATGCGCTTCTCTCCTTCCATCGCTCCCATTTCCTTTGGATTGCCACTGCTTTTGCGCAGTTGGTTTGCGCTATCGTGCAGCCTATGGCCTGCCCACAATAACCGCTTATCTTTTGCCTCTTATATCCCTCTCCACACCCAGTTCTAATTCTATCATGGACCACGACGAGGCGATCGCAGGCTTGGCTCAGCTGCTGGGAGAATCCCTCGCTTTGGGCGAAGCACGTGTAAATGTCAGCGTATCTAGTGAGACGGCAGTTGAGGTACATGCCACTCGCGCTGCTCCCAGCAAGGATGGCCCGATTGCCGACACGGAAGCAAAAGAGACTAGCAGGACTGCTGGCTGCGACAGCCTCGATGCAGACAATGGCGCTGCCGCCGTTGTGCCACCCAGCCCTGGCAGCGACGAAGCTTCTGGCAGCGAGGAAAGTTACGCTGGATCGTCATCTGGCTCGGACAGCGATGACGATCTTGCGTGGAGTGGGCCACCGCCACCGCTCCAAGTGTACACACCCCTACTTCCAGCTGGCGTTACATCCGTGTTTGCTGCTAGCGACTCATCGCTCGAAGCAATAGCAGATATGGTGGTCGCAGGCAAAGCCAAAAACGTTATTGTAATGGCTGGTGCGGGCATCTCAACGGACGCCGGAATCCCCGACTTTCGCTCGCCCGGCACGGGCCTTTACGATAACTTGCAAAAGTTCAACTTGCCGCACCCCGAAGCGATCTTCTCAATTGACTACTTTCGCCGGAACCCCAAGCCATTCTATGTGCTGGCAAAGGAGCTCTATCCCGGCCAATATGTGCCAACACAGAGTCACTTTTTTGTAAAGCTGTTGGCGCAAAAGGGGCTGCTATTGCGCCATTACACGCAGAACATCGACTGCTTGGAGCGGGCAGCAGGCATTGACCCTGAACTCATAGTCGAGGCTCATGGCTCGTTCCACACCGCCCACTGCATTGGCCGCAAATGCCGCCAGGAGTACTCGCAGGAATGGGTCAAGGAGCACATATTTCGAGATGAAATTCCTCGCTGTGGCTCCTGCGACTCACTGGTCAAGCCCGACATTACGTTTTTCGGCGAGGGTCTCCCATCGCGCTTCTTTGAGCTTCTCGTTGAAGACTTTGCAAAGTGCGACCTGCTAATTGTCATGGGTACGTCGCTGCTGGTTCAGCCATTTGCCTCGATTATAGACCGTGTTGGGCCCCATGTTCCTCGGCTCTTAATCAACCGTATGCGAGTTGGCGAGTCCAAAGCTCCCGGCGCTGGCTTTGACTTTGACGGGCGTTTTAGTTTTAGCCAAAGCCCCCATCGTGATGCATTTGTTGTTGGTGATAGCGATGAGGCGTGTGCCTTGTTCGCAGGGCACCTGGGCTGGCTAGACGAGCTCGTAGAACTGAGAGCTAGCCATATTGCCAAGCAGGGGCTAGACCCAGCAAAATAGGCCCCGTCTAATTCATAAAACCATGCCAGCTTGCTTCCCTAGCTCCAGGTACAATTAATTAATTTCCTCATGACACCAGATTCACCCGTTGGCGTGTGGTTTTCCTGCGACGCTGGTGGCCACCTTTTAGTCCAGCTGCTACACTGTACTTTGAGCAATGTCTTTATCCGCAGCCAAGCCGATCAACTCTAGCCTTTAGCCAATCACTTGCATATGGCCAGCCAGCCAATCAGTGCGCCCTGTCTACCCAGGTCTTGCTCTAGGCGCTAGGAATTAGGGCTTGAGCCAAGTCGAGCAGCCATCCTATTCGTCCATTTAGTCCATGGACTAAGGCTAGTGACGTGCTCGCCTTGGGTGCACTAGGCCAAGGTCGCTAATACTCGATTACAAGTTGGCGCGCTGTGCTGTGCTTGGAGTGCGGCAAGAACTAAAGAGTCCATTCAGACACTTTGCCCTTGCTGCTCTCTTTAAATACACACCCATCCCGGCGTCCAGGAGCATGGGCGTCTAATCCAGCTGTTGTAACTTCTCTTTTTACCTCCTCGGCTCTGCCACACTCGCTTGCTGTCAGAAGGAATCCTAGAGAAAACTGGCCAGCTCCTGCTGACGCTGGTGAAATTGTATACCTTCGCAGTCGCAGACCTAAAGGTATGTTTTTAAAAGCCTCTCCTTGGAACTGAATGCCTTTTTGTTTGGCGATAGTATTGGCATCCCCTGGTGCCAACGGACCGCTCTACTCTCATTTGCATAACTATGCACCGCCACCATAGCATTTGTGATAGTTTGGCCTTTGCTGTTCTCATATCGCCAGTCTCACTTCGATTTCCTCCCTCGCACTCTTTGCTTGGGTTGTTTTTGGTAAATGTACCTGCTTGCTTACTACGTAAATCATGCCTCTCAATGTCATTTTTGCTACACAATAAAAGCCCTGATCTGCTTACTGTTGTAGTCTTTTGCTCAACAATACTTCTTACCACTGTTGCCACAGGCGCATTTCTCCGCTGTAGTGTCGCCAAATACGCCGATATCCTACCCAAGTAAACGCGGAACTCGCATTACGCTTTATGACGTTTGTGGACGACATCGACTTGCTGCTGCCTATACTATCAGCCGACAATTCCTGTCTTGGCGAGAGCGGCTCCGGTGCATGCTTGGATGGGTTAAAGCTCAGCACCATATTTGGCACAGATACACCACCGCTATATCAGCCACATAGCCAGGGCGCGCAATTGGACCCTGCTTTTCCCACTGGGGATGGCAGCGAGCCTAACCATACGGCCCAGCAAGCCGCAGAAAAGCCGCTAGGCCGGGCCATGAAAAACGTGGACCCAATTTCTATCCAGTACACGGAGAAGGAGAAGCGCGAGCGCAAATATGAGTGCCAGTACTGTCATAAACGGTTCTCCCGTCCCAGCTCACTGACATCACACGTTTACACGCACACTGGCGAGCGGCCGTTTGCTTGTGACTTTATCGGATGTTCCAAGCGGTTTTCCGTGCTTAGCAATCTACGCCGCCATTACAAGGTACACTCTAGCCGTCGAGCCTATGGTGGCGTCAGGCCGCAAAATACAAGCTTCCACAGCTCAATTTACGCTAGCACGATTCCAAGCAGAGGCTACAACTTTGGTGCCAGTGCCGCGGGTTTTGCCGAGCCCAATCGACCAATACCTGCCTCGTTCGCGCTGCTCCAGGAGCACCCAGCTATGCGCTCCGACTATAGCATGCTCGCTCCAGCTAGCCGCGAACCTTATTCGTCCTCAATAGCACTGCAGTCCAGACCTAGCTCAATCAATAAGGCTGCCGATTATCCTAGTTTTGGCACCGGTGGCTACGCCCCCAGCTTTCGTACCACGGCATCGGCGCTATCTCTGCCCGAATCATTTGAGGCCTCTTTACTTGTCGGGCTTGCAGGCGAACAGCTGACAGCAGCCACTGGATACCAAGGCCCTCGCTTGGCGGGCTCCAACAGCGGCAGCAGCAATTTGTCATCGCCGACATCATCCTCTAACCATGTGCTGTGTAGAGCAAATCTAGGGCCTAGCAGCAGCGATGGCCATATCCCAGCACCAACCGATAATGACTTCGCGCCAGCTAGCCAGTTCGACGCTGCCATTACTGACTCACAGTTTGCAGCAATGTTTGGCCGCCTGCCTACTGAACACAAGTTTGGCAACAGCGATACGAGTGGAGCCGGTGGCAGTGACAGCGACAACAGCAGCGACCATATCCCAGCTGCGGCGGATGCGAGGCTACTGTCACTCGACGGGCAAGGCCACAGGGCCGCAAGTCCAGATACACTCGATGTGTTCATCAAAGCAATTACTGTTGGTAGCAACGGCAACAAAACATGCGATCCACTCTCCGAGTTCTTTCCTCGCAGCCCCAGGATAGCTACCCAGACAATCTTGACAAACACGTCGGTCACCACCAAGGCGATGAACGGTGCCATTGATCCTGTTGGCAGCGCAAGCCAAGACTTAACGATGCTTTTCTCGCTTGGCTCGACTAAGAGCGCCCCGCTTGGGCTGGTAGATCTACCGCCACCACCACGTCACCAGCCGTCTCTACTCCAGGCAAATGGGCCAGCACTTATGTCAACTGGTGCGAAACTTTTAGGCAGCATTGGGGGAATGGCGGCTAGCCACGTCTTTGCAGAGTCCGGCGCTGCTGATAACGGGACTAATGATGTAGTGTGGCAAGTTCTACATACGAGTCATTCCCACGATAGCTAATACTCGACTAGAAGCTTAAATGCAAGGCAGTATATATGTCAGATAAAGCAAAGGGGGCACTCACTGAGCATTAAAGAAGCAGCTGGAGCTTGCGGCATATATCTAGGATCTGCTCCTTGTCAGTAACAGCACTCTGCGCGTCCTTGTCAGCGCCTGGGCCAGTCTTGGATGTCGGCGAAGGGCTAACGACCACAGATCGCACGGGGTTGTTCTCAGAGGCGACTCCAAAGCTACTGATGCGCGTGCTGGATGATTTTACAGGAGTACGCAAGGAGCTCTTTGGCGCCCCGCCTACTTTGGCAGTGGGTGGCAAAACGGCAGCAGCGGATCCCGAACGGCGTGGAGCGCGAGCAGGCAGCTTATCCGGCGTTTCAGGCTCGGGAGAAGACAGTGCTAGCACCATGAGGCGCGCAACCAGTTCGCGTGCCTCTTGCAGCTTTTCGTTTTCAAGCACGGCGCTACTCATGTCAGCAGTAGCACTGGCATCGGCAGCAGCTACTGCTTGTTCAACAGCAGCCTTGCTATTACTATCGACCTCGCCAACAGGAGCACTAGTGCTGTTGTCATTGCTATCGGCGACACAATCATTTTGAGCGCTGGCGGTGCCCAGGCTTTGCTCAGCAGCCCTGCCTACCGTCAGCTGCGAGTCATCTACGCTTGACACATATAGTCGGTTACAAAAGAGAAAAGGGCAAGTGCCCTGTTACTTGGTAGCAGGTGTAACAAATAAAAAACATTGTGCTCAATATACACAACATACCTTCGGTTAGCTCGGCGGCGCTGATAACCTTGCCCGCAGCGATTGTCGACCGGTACTCGAGCGCATCCTTAGCATCCTGTATCAGTTGTTCCAGATTAGAAAGCAGGCGTTCAAATACTTTGTCCTCCTTAAGCGCCGATCTCAGAGCCTATTGGCAAGCGTGAGAAGCGGGTGTATGTTTTTTGTATAACAATGGGCATATATCGGGGGGGGGGTCTTCATCATGGTCCATTCATGCATGCCATGTAGGATGTAAAAGGCGTGCATTGTTACTATGCTTAGCCAGTTCATGCTTACCTCGTCAGATATGTCGCTCTCCAGAAGCACATCAGGATCGAATCGGATGTTGGACTGCAACTGCTTTTTGAGCTCGGCGATCTGTTCGCGCTGGGCCTTGACGCGCGACTCCAGCTGAGTGTTGACAGCCAGCAGCGACTTGTTCGATATCTCAAGGTCTTGGATCTTGCGACTGACTCTGGCCTCGGCAGCCTCCATGTTACCCTCGGTTGGAGCGATGGCGCTGTTAGATCGACTCTGGCCGGACTCGTTGGACAGCGCGGAGAGGAGGTGCTCGCGCGCGGGATAGGAGCCCTGGCCACCCACTCCTGGGATCATGCCACCCAGTGCCGAGGAAGGCGATTGCGGAATGGTGTTGAGGAAGGGCTGGTGCTGTTGGTTGTCATTTAGGGCTGCCTTGGAGCGCATAGGCCCAATAACGCGGGCTCCACCTCGAGCAACATTGACAACTACCGGGCTGTCTGGATCGGCAGCCGAGGTGCGATGGCCTGTGGATGTTGATGGCCTCGAAGGGTGCGATACTTGCAGGGCACTGCCCGGACGACCGCCTGGTGGCAGCATGTGCACTGGGTGCTGCTGTTGCTGGGGCTGAGGTGTCATAGGTGACCGCAAGGCACCCGTGTCGCCACTCATGGATCCGAATCCGCCGCCAAAGAAACTCGTCAAGCCCATCTGGCCAACAGGACCGCCAACCCACATGCTGACAGGTGCTGTGCCGGGGGGTCCTGCGCGTGACGAAGCCCTGGGTGGGAGCTGTTGCTGGTGCGGGAGCTGTTGCTGCAAGCCAAATGCCGGAGAAGACATGTCTGGACGGCTGCCCGTGCGACTAGCGGAGCGGGGCATAGCAGACACATCGCCCATCGGCATGCCGTCGTAGTATGAATTTACTCTCTGCCTGGCATTTCCCCCGGCGCTGCCTGGAGCCAACTGCTCGCCCATTGCGTAGTTGGCATGGTAAGCTTGGTCCATTTGTGAGTTGACAAATAGGCCGGACGATGGAGGGCGTCTTAGGCCACCAGGCGTTGATGGCTGGTTTCCGCTCAGCGCCATCTGCACACCTCCTGCTGGCGGGATAAGCAGGCGCCCACCGCCCACACCTACACCTACACCAAGTGGGCGGATCTGCGACATGCCGCCAGGGTTAGCACCGGGCTGGAGCTGCATGGCCGCCAGCCCTTGGTTAGTAGGCGCCACGCCCTGGGCACGGCTAGCGGGGCGCAAGATATTAGTCGCCTTGGCTCTGCTCGGCGCTCGCTCCATTTGCTAAATCCAGTTACCAAAGGAGCCTTGGAAGAGAGAAAAGGGTTGCTTGTAGTGAGTATGTGAGCGTGTCTCTCAAACGCGAGCTCAATAAGAAAATAAAAAAGCCTAGAAAATCAATGGTGTTCAGAGCAAAGGAAAAGGAGCTGCTGCTGCTGTTGTTGTCATCGCCGCTCTTTGAGGATGTGGCGCTGGATGGCATACGCTTTCTCACGTGACATCAGAGGGCCTAGATATGCTGAGGCAGGAGTATGGCGCTGCCAAAATCGCGCAATACGGCTTCCATGCGCGGCAGGGGGACCTTCTCGCTGCCAAACAGCTTGACCAAGTGGTTGGATCCAGTGAACAGGTGCGAGTTGCGGTGAAACCATTCCTGCTGGTTGGTTGGTTTTCCCTCAGCCAGCTTGGCGATGTAGCGCTTCTCGGCCTCGGTTCGCTGCGGAGGGCCGTCGGTTGGCACGTAGGACACGTACTTGGAGACGATTTCCTTGGTCAGCTCACTTAGGTTAAAGTCACGCTTGACATAATCGTACCACTTGTATAGCTGGTCAGTGGGCAGGTCGCCGAGGTCTTCAGGGATATCTTTGCCATGGGCGCGGCGATCCTGAATGAGCTCCTGGCGCGCTTGGTTCTGCCTCAACCGGTGCTGGCTTTGGGCGTTAACCAGGGCCTCGATGCCATCGCTCTCGATGCGGTTGCAAAACTCATGCACCTTGCGCTCTTCAGCCTCCATCCTGCGCTCGATACTGCTTAGCTCTCGGCCGTGCTTGCCGCGCTTCCTTTCGGACCAGGCTTCGCGCACGCGGCCCACTGCTAGCTTGCGCATGACGCGACACAGGTTCATTCGATTCTCAGCCTCGCGGGTCAAAAGCTGAAACACCTCGGCATCGGCCCTTTCGCGGCTCTCGTAAGACTGCCAGCACTCGTACTCGGCCTTGTCCAGCAGGGCCTGCGGGAAGGCTCCCAGCAAGTCGGGGTGCTCGGCATGCAGCGTTCGGAACCAGCCAAGCGACAACCGCACAAAGGCCTCTTCGCTGATATTGAATTTGACGTAGCTGGGCACCAGAAGCACCGGCCATGTGTGGTATTGCGCAATGACACCCTCGCGCAGCAGGAAAGCCAGCATCTCGCGGAACTCTGACTTGCTGTCTCGTACTCGCGCATTCGGTGCCTCCTCGGCCCCAATATCTAGCGCATGCTCCGCCATGGCATTCTGGCTGGCAGAGGACAGAAGGGCCTTTAAAACCAACTCTGCAGGGCGCGGCGGGTGCAACCTGGCAAGCAGCTGAGGCAGTGTGCAGAGGCTGAAGGGCTGGCTGGAAAGGCGCTCCATAAGAGCAGCACTCGGCCTTTGTGCAGTTGGGACGTATGTGTACATCAGCCGGATGGGGCATATCAGCTTGGCGACACCCCAGTACACCAAGTGAGCAACAAAGCGGCAGAGCTGAGCAAACGAGCAGTCGACCTTGGTGTGCAGCTCTGAAAGCGGCTCTGTCGGCTGCGCTCGCTCGATAATGACCAAGAGCGTGGGCGATGCATCGGAGTCAAACAGCCGTCGCTTCAAGGCGTCAGCATCCTCTAGCAGCAGGATTGCGTGATGCGGCTCGATGCGCGGGTACCGGCTGAACTCGCCCGGCTGGAGCTCTCGATCATTAACAACGATATCCGATGATGTGCATCTTGCTGCCAAGGAGCCGTGTGCTGCTGGCGCTGCGCCCATCCCGCAGCTACGGACAGGGGCTTGACCAGTAGCTCGGCCAAATAAGCTGGGACCCCAATATTCTTGCACATCGGGTGCAACTGTTTGCCTAGCTGCATCACAGTAATTCAGCGAGCGCTGGTCAAGGCCGTGGCTGACGCCAGCGCTAGTGCCAGCGGCGCTGGCGTCTGATGGTGTGGTGGGGCGGGGTGTGTGAGCCAGCGACGTGCTGTTGCTACCGTTAGTCGCGTTGGCGCTGCCATACCCCGCCACACCATACCCGCTACTAAAGGTCAGCCGGGATTTTGCTGATGGCTGTGGGCGCTCCAAGGGTGGCCCGCGCGGAATCTGCAGCGAGAGCATGATACGCCTACGTACATGCAAATTGACCACTTCGCCCTTATACAGCCCGTTGTAGAGCTCGATGAGATTTGTCGCCAGCTCTGAGCGCCTTATAACCTCTTGTAAGTACTTGGCCGTCGAGTACTTTTCCGAGTCCGCCTGGTCGTTTAGGCTGCGGATCAGCTGCGACTGCGTAAGTACATAGTTGGCCTCCATTTGCTCGATCATTAGCGTCTTTGTTAGCCGCTTCAGCACATGCTCATAGAGCCGATCTGCCAGCGTCTCTATGCCCGGAGCTGTGTTGTCCAGCATAAACACCACATGAAACAGCTTGGGATACACTCGCTTTCGGTATCCACGCCGCTTCCATTCCTTACTGTCGCGCACCTCGCGCTCGCCTGCTGATATGGCGCTGTCGCCTGCCTCGCTGGGCTCCCGATTCAAAACCAAGTTCACCAGCCCCAAGTCTTCAAGCAGATTCGTCTCTCGAAGAATCCCATCTTTATTCAACAAAATATGTGGCTTTACCTTCCAGCCATCATTCTCGGCCACTGATGCCAGCCGTGACACTGTCTCTTCATCGTTCAGCTCGGTGTCGTAGTAGTCAGGATCAAGCGCCTTTACGTTACGATCGTCTCGTAAAGGGTGTCCTACAAACAGCACGTTGTCAATGGCTACTTGGAACCGCTGGTTGCTCATCGACGGCCGCGGAGAAAACAGCTGCGCAAGGAACATCGGGTCGAACCCATTTATCTTTTGGTCATTGCTTGGGCACCGCTGCGTGTCTCCATTTAATCCGGGTGCAGGCGAGCTACTATCGGCAGCCTGCCGGCTGTTTTCATCCGCCGCTGCGGATATCTGCCCACCGCGGAGTGCACGGCTATCGCCCCTACTAGAGACCTTTACCGGCCCTCCTGTAGCTCCGGCCGAGCTGGGCGGCCCCACAGAGACGGGTGTTGACGTGTTTACGTTGGCGTTTCCGATCGATGTGTAGCTGCCAGCTCGAGACGGCAAGTCTTTAAAGGAATTTCGCATATCGGCTGACGGTACCTCAGCTGCATTAGTGTCGCTGCCTGCGTCGTCAGCACCATCGCCCACCCGTACCTGGTCAGTCGCCGCTGCCTCATGAGAGCGCGTTTCAGCGTTCTTGAGTAGCATCTCGGCACACTCGTAGTCTTGGCGCGTCGCTGGGTACCGGAGTGGCAAATAGTCGCCATTTGAGGAGTACGTCGCCAGGAATATCCCCAAGATGGCTCGGCCCTCGTGTTGCATTTCTGCCAGTCAATTCAAGAATTTTTCTTTACAAAACTACACGTGTGAGAGAAAAAGACATGGCAAAGTGAATTTCCCCACCGACCCACCAAAATATGCCAAGGGTGCCGATAGCAGCCGAGTATGGGGCAGACAAATACAGCATTGCTCTTCCGCTGCCTACAAGTCAGCAGAGAAGCGCTCTACGGTCGTCTTTCGCTAGCCGCTTTTTTCACTAGCAATGCAGCCGATTAAGTCTTCCAGATTTGTGCCTTGTGGCCTCGAGATCCAGCACCCAGCCAAGAATTGTTAGCTATGCCAAAGTACCAAAAATACAAGCTGCCCCAAGACATGCAGGGATTGCCTTCAAAGCCCACTCATTGCTGCAAAGAACATGCGTAGAACGACAGCAGAACATTGGCTGTTTGGCGGGAATGAGAAAGGAAGATCACCAGTTTGTGGGGGGAGGCTTGCGGATGCACGAGGCCTGCGTCTGCCATTGCTTTGAAATTAAGTGGTGGAGGCAAGACCCGCCCATCTCCGAGCCAGAGCAAAAAAGTTTCTTCCTTTCTTCTTCTTTCTTTGTTCCACGCCCCTCCCTCACCTTTTTCCCACTATTTAAACTCTGCTTCTCTACACAAGCAAGCAAGCAAGGAAGCAAGAAAGCACACCGTCGCCTTTATTGTCATTTATTGCTACTGCTGTTCTTCTTGCCTCCGTTTCTATCAGCTACTTTCTTTTTCCCTTCTCTTTTTCGCACATAGCCATGTCTGCTTCGGCGCTGTTGACCTCCTTCCATGAGGCGCACTTGCGCCTTGCAACACGTGCCAGCTCGGAGCGCCCCGCAGTCTACATGACGCTAATATTCAAGGCATACTCTCTGCGCACGACATCCGACTTTGCTCTGGCGTACTTCTTCCTCATCGTCCTGGGCATTGCCGAGCGCTTGGGCGCGCTGGGCATTGACAGCATTCGCGACAAGCCAGGCCAGCCGTGGCGGATCTTTCCTCGTGCCTGCATCTACTATGTCATCACTATCATCCGGTATGTCCTCATGATGGCTATTATGAATGGATACGTCCCCATGCTTCTTGTCGTCTGCTTGGGCCTTGCGCTGGGCCAGATCATCGTCGAAGGCATCAGGTACTTCCTCATGATACGGGCTATCAATAAGGTCAGCGGAGATGGAGCGGCTGACTTTGCACCTCTCAAGACCCCTGACTCGTTAGCCAACGATTTCAGACAGCAGCACCAGACTACTCATCTCAGCGAGAGCTGTTGCTAAACATTATCTTGTCTGCCGATAATCAATATATTACCAGTGTCTATTTGCCATGCTTGTAATCAAGGAACGCGCGTTTGTCCTGACGCTTGACTTTGCGGATGTCGACATTGCGGTCCTTCCACGAGCTCTTGCGTAGGCTTATCGGGCGGCTTCCCACGTACTTGCCGTTGAACTGCTTCCAGGCAGCCAAAAACTCGTCAGGGTCAGCAAAGCTCAGAAAGCCGTACCCACGGCTTTTTCCGGTCTTTTTGTCTACGACAACAAGCGCTCTCTGCATAGTACGGAACTTGCCAAACACTTGCTCCAGCAGCTCTGTCGTTACCTCAGGCCCCAGGTCGCCAACAAAGAGCCGGTAGTCGTCTGTTGGCCATTCGTCCAGCGTCGAGTCTTCCCAAACTTGGCCGCCAGCCATACGCACAATTCGCCGTTTCTTTGCATGTTTGCCCTTCCCAGAGTTGTCTGGCTGCCCGTCAGCAGCTTCGGCTACGGGTACAGTGCCGCCACTAGCCTTGGCAGATTCTGTAGCTCCTACACCAGTGGCCGAGCCGTACGGTACATAGGTTCCCTGAGCAGGGTCGTAGTAGTAGTACTGGCCATAGACGGTGTCATACAGCCAAGTGTATCCGCTATCGTCAGTAATATAAGTGTATTGCTCGCTAGGCGCATCAGCCGGACTGCTTTGATTGACAGGATAGCTGCTATTAGCATAGTTGCTAGGCTGGGCATGCGAATATGGTGCGGCAGTCGTTGGCTTCACTGCTTGAGGCTCGACTAAAGCGCCACGTGGGGCAGTCGACCCTATCGGCGTTGTTCCCTTTTTGCGCTCTTCGGCTGGGTTCTTGTGCAGCACGGGCTCAGCAGAAAGTACGGGAGCTGCTGAAAGAGCGGGTGCTACTGAAAGAGCGGGTGCTACTGAAAGAGCGGGTGCTCGCGACGTCTGCAGGATCCTTTTGGCCTGCACACGATTTTTAGACGGTAGCATTCAGAAATACAAAGAAATTGCAGAATTTAATAGTGGCAATGAGCTGAGCGCGACTAAAAGAAAGCACAAAGCGCAAAGCACGCCTCATTATGGAGTCAAACTGTGAGGGGTGTTTACAGGTGTGGTCGTAATCTACAGGGCCTATGGCGAGCTGGGCGAGAGTACAGACTCGCCAGAGCCAACAATGAGTGAGACGACGCCTGCGGCCGACAGACATGCAATGCGCTGGACAATAGGCGGAGCAACAGACGCAGGCAGCACTGAGCTTGTGTGTGCTGAGAGCATCGTTGAGGCCGATGGTGAGTGTGGACAGCAGTTAGGAGTGTCAGTGGCATCGCTGGAGCTGTGGTGGTGGCGAGGAGGAGAGCCACTGATTGAGCGGTAGCGCCGGCTCGAGGGCAGCCAGGAGACAGGGCTGCGCATTTGACGTGGGTGCACCAGATAATCAGCAGTTCGCATGGAGCACCACCACAGGCGGATGTGGAAGCCAAGAAGCAGTGCCAAGCCAAGCACAGCAGCAAAGGCCACAAGTATGTGGGCGCCAAGCACAGCGAGGAGCACAGCTGTCGCAACAATGGCGCAGGATGATGACTGAGGCAAGGACAAGGGCGACCCAATAGCCCGCCAGAGCACGCCACGGAAGTGGTGCACGTCACGAGCAGCAGCACAGGCGACCCCGATCGAGCATGCCAGCACGAGCAAGGTATGCAGCAAGGCAATGGTTATGAATGCAATAAATAGACGATAGTTCCGGCTGCCAATACAGGTGTTTAGCCACCGACAGTGATGGTCGTAGCCCGCCACACACTTGTTACACAACTTACAATGGCGCGTGCCAGCGTTGACAACGACGCTGCACACTTTGCACATATTGGTTGCCGAATCGACAACCGGGGTGCCACGCTCAAACATATAGTCAGGATTCCGCCCAAACACCAGCGTCGCATCGCCAGAGACTGACCGCGCTGCTGCCTTGGCCTCTGTGGCCTCTGTATCGCGGAGGATGATGAGTATGTCTAGAACGACTGCTGCACAGGCCAGCGGTGCCTCAGCCGCAAGTAGCGCAAGCCAAGTGGGCATACTGCTAGAGTCCGCTATGCGCAGATACAGCAGCAACGCCCCATTGAAGCACGCGACCAGCGACGCAACAACTACCCAGTGCACAACAAACAGCGGATCCCACGGCAACTCAAACCCGTGCTTGCGGAGCCAGAAGACTGATGCGCCCTCAGGAACCGAAGCTGCCCTGGGTACAAGCTGGGCAAGCCGCGGCATAATGTTGTAGACTTGAGCTGACTCGCGATATCCCCCATTTCCAAAGCGCAAAGTGTTGCTAGTCGCGTCCTCCACGCGACTGCGCCTGTCAGCACGGAGTTCTGACGGCACAAGTGTCGACGAGTCCGACGCCGACAGAGCACATTCGCCAGAGTGCTTGCTCAGCGCAGGCACGCTCCTGATATCAAGTGAGTCAGCTCGGTGCGAGTAGCTGTAACCGCTTGCGCCCAAGGATTCAGTAGAGGCAAACATGTTTGGCAGCAGACTCCTAGACATTCGGCCCAATCCTTCGTCACTGTCCTCATCGGAGCTCAGGTAGCCGTCGTTCAGAGAAGCCTGGCTGGCCGCATCAGCACTACCAACGGCGAAGTCAATGTCGAATCCACGCAAGGCCTGAGTAGAGGCGGTGCGCTTTCTCACAAACATAGATGCCACAATATCGCTGCTGCCTGCATAAAAGAAGCCGGCTGACTCGTCATCCGAGCCATGGCGCTCACTTGCACCATCGTCGCAACTGGCTCTGCTATCGTCGCTGTAGAAACCTGCTGAAGATGGCGAGTCAATGCCGAGCACAGAGTCTGCTTGGCGTCGGCCCAGTAGCCGGTGCGTTGAATCCTCACCAAAGTTACCACTACTTGTAGAGCCACGCTTCATTGCAGCTTCGGTCCGATACGCACACCAGCCAGCTCGCCGCTGCTCCAAAAAATTTTGCGAGGCAAGTGTATTCAACGTCAAATGCTTCCTTCAAAAAGTTCCCCTAGCTCTGGACCCAGAACAGAATGCAAAAAGCCCCGCAGAATCGACCCAAATGTAAAAATGATTAATTTCAGTAACTGGCAGGAATAGAGGGAAAGAAGGTTGAGAGCATCGGCGCTCTCAGGTACTCACGGCCTACTACGCCGCACAGCCCACAGTCACATGATGGTGGCTACTGTTGTGTCTTTTAGGTGAGTTGCTTGCGGACTTCCTCGGCAAAGTCAGGGCGAGCGGGCTTTTCAACCCCCTCGCCACGTTCGAAGCGCACAAACGATACCACCTCTACGGGCGCACCGACGCCCTTGGCAACCTTGGCTAGCACTTCAGCAATGGTACCACCCCCAAACAGGAACTGTTGGGCCTCAAGCACTGCTGCCTCCGGCTCGCCAACGCCTTCGATGCCAGCTGCACTGGCCGCTTGCCACTCACGAACTGTTATGAATCGCGGCGAGTACCCGACGACCTGCTGGGCCAATCGCTCCGCCAACTGGCTTAATGTACGCCGGTGCACGTCGCTACGAACCGAGCTTTTGATTGCCACCAGGCCGCCGATCTTGCCTGCCGACGCGCCATGGCTACCAGCAACACCGCCATGCACATAGCCGCTTACAACCAGACTATCTATAGCGTCAGGCGACCCCATCATAGCTGCGCGCCTCAGGACGATATTCTCGCCCAGGCGGCCGATGGTCTCGGTGACCATATCTGCCACGGTCCGGCCACTAGCCATTCTAGCAGATAGCTCGCTGATATCAATCTGAGTCAGAGCTGAGCGGGTGGCAGAATGTCCAGCAAGCTCCAGCCCGGATCGCGCTATGGTAGAAGCCAGATCTACAAAGGTAGAGTTGCGAGCAACAAAGTCCGTTTCGCACCCAAGCTCAATGATGGCACCAGATGTGAGGGACTCGTTGACCTGAATGGCAATAGCACCGTCAGAGGCGGTTCGGTTCTTTATTTTCTCCGCCTTTCTAGCGCCGGATTGGATAGCATCCTTTTCGAGCCACACCATCGCTTGGTCGATGTCGTTGTCAGTACTTAACAGTGCCTCCTTGGCTTTGCTCATAGGCACGGGGTTCAGCTCGCGCAGTCGCTTGAGCGCTTTGATGTCCACTTTGGTCGCATATCCTCGTAGCGCCGTGTAAAACCCAGCCCGAGCTACGCTAAAGATCGATCCGCCGCACGAAGGCCTGCAAACAACGACTGCTGCAAGCATTGTTTTTTTGCAGAGTCGATTTCGACAATTTATAGAATTTTATAAAGATAAAAGGGTCTAGAAGGTTAGAACAAGCCTCGAGTCCCTAGGGCTCCTCAATTGATGCCAAGTCGGCCGGCTCAGCAGTTTCTGTATCGTATTGGCTCGATGAGCCGCACCTAATCCGCAGCTATCAGCTATCTCAGCCGCTGCGTCCATAGATTGTTTGGAGCATCTCTTTTTCGCTCCTTGCTTGCCTAATCTTATTTTCCCATGGCAAAGAAGATAGTTGTTCTAATTTCGGGCAGCGGGTCCAACCTGCAAGCGCTTATAGACGCGGAGCGACAGGGAGAGCTGGGCAGCGGCACCATCACACTGGTGGTCAGTAACAAGAAGAGCGCCTATGGACTGACTCGCGCCGCCGAGGCCTCAATCCCTACTCACGTCCGAACGCTAAAGGAATACAAGGAGGCAGGAAAGACCCGCGAGGACTTTGACCGAGAGCTAGCCGAGTACATTAAAGAATCGCAACACCCAGACCTGATCGTCTTAGCTGGCTGGATGCACATACTTTCTCCAGCGTTCGTTGATCGGTTTCGCGGCAAGATCATCAACCTCCACCCGGCGCTGCCAGGAGAGCTGGATGGCGCTCATGCGATTGACCGAGCATACAGCGAGTTTAAAGCTGGAAAAAGGACTAAGACCGGCGTTATGGTCCACTTTGTCATCCCAGAGGTTGACAAGGGAAAGCCCATCTTGACTCAGGACATCCCTTGCTTGGAAGGCGACTCGCTTGAGGACTTGGAAAACAGGATTCACGTGGTAGAGCACCAGATCCTGCCCAAGGCCGTCAAGCTAGTTTTGGAAGGCAGTCTCGATCTCAATTAGCCAAGGCCCGTTGCCGCCTACGCCCTACAACAAGGCACTTTGAATGGCTGGACTCCCTTCCTTTACGTCGTCTAAATATCTATTTTCTAAAGTCCACACAACTTTGTGCTTACGCTTTCTCCTGTTGGCTTTCTAATGGCTCTTGGAATGCCAAGTCCAGCTCCAACTCATCAAACTCGTAGTTGGCGTCAGGAACAACGCTCGGCTTTGTCTGCCGGAGGCTAGTACTGGGGACAGCAGCTTCGTATGCAATATATCCCTTTTGGTGCTTGGCATGGAAGGACTTCTCGGGCTTGGCCGCATACTCGCTCTGGATAAAGTCGTAAAAGTACTTGAAAAAGTACATTAGAGCGTCATATTCGCCGTTGTAGCCGCTGGGCACGCTGTCGCGGTAGAGGAAGTAGATTGCCTCTATCGTCGCCATGTAGCTGTCATCGAAATTTTGGTACCTCCAGAACCTTGTTCGGCGTGGGTTCACGGTGACCTTTCGCATGTTACGCAGCTTTTGGCTGTGGCAGAGCATGCTCTTGGCTTGCCTCCACGTGCCGTCAATAACAACGATCTTGTCAAACGAAGCAGGGTCCATGTCTGCGATATTCGTCGCATCCTAAGTGAGCAAACCGGTATGGCAAGTGTTAGCATAGTGTCGCCAGGTCCAATAAGCATTAGTCGCCAAAGTACGTACCGGTCCAGGAAACAGCAGCGCAGTACGTTCTACATCAACATCGTCTAGACAGGTTCCCGAGAATGCAATGACTTGGACATCTTCGGGCGCCATTACTTTGGCATGGAGAGCAGTCGATTTCCCATCCTTTTCTCCTTTGTGCTTCACTATGTCGAGCTTGAATGGCAGTCGGATCTGAGGCACCTTGCCCTCAAGAGCCGAGACAGGTCGAAGGCACTGGTAGCAAAAGAACCGGACCTTTTTGCCGCAGTATTCGCAAGCTAGGCGCTCGCTGCAAGCATCCAGCACTGGAGCGGGACACACTCTCAGCGCATTAATGTCGTACGATTCCGCCCGAGCCATAGTGTTTTGTATAGAAGCAAAGAGTGGATCAATTGAAGAAAAAAAAACACGTCAAAAAACACGTTGCCAAGCTCACGCTATCTTTAAGATAGTGGCCACTATGGGCTAAAAGTCAAACTTTGAGCGGAATGCATCTAGATCTTGCCTCTCGCAAGACTCAGCAAGCTGGGGCTCACCAAGCATGTACATGGAGAGCTGGAGCGCGTTCCAGATCGTCGAGCTCATACCACGAGCAGGCGCAGCCCGAGAGGCGTCAATGTGCGCCGCCTTTCCCTTCTCATCCATGCTTTGGAGCTCGCGCTGTTGCAAGGACAGTGCAATGAGGCAGTTTTCGGCCGCCTCACGATGCTGGCCCATGTTAGTCGACGCAAGCGAAAGGTTGTAGCGCGCGCGAATAAAGCTGGGATGCAGCTCAAGCGCCCGGAAGTAAGCAGCAGTTGCTTCTTTGTTGTTACCAATATGTGCCTCTGTCGCGCCCAAGCGATTCCACAGAATGTAGTCGTCGGGGCGTTTGGAAAGTGCGGCTTTGAAGCAGTCCGCAGCCTTGTCATACTCTGCGGAAATGTTGAACAGGACTCCTAGAGCGACCTGAACATCGGGGTCCCAGTCTTGGCCAGGAGTCATCCGAGCAGCCTGGATGTACATGCTTTGCACATGTGCCTTGCGCGTATCGCTGCTGCCCATACTCTCGGGCGCAGACTCGGGCACAAGCGTCTTGTAGCGGTCATGCCGAGCGACCCACTCGTGGAGCTCATCGTAAGCGTCCATTTGATACCCCTCGTTGGTGTAGGAAACAGCCAGGGCAAGATGGGCGTCCAGAGAATTGGCATCAAGCGAGATTGCCTTTCGTAGGGCAGCAATTGCAGCTTGCTCCTGCTCGTTCTCCTGCTGCTTTAGTCCAAGCTGTAGCCACAAGTGCGCGTCCTGCGGGGTTTGCGTAACAGCCGATTCTAACGCGAGGATCGTGTCTCCCAGACTCGCAGATTCAGGGGACTGATGCATTTGGCGTATCGTATCCTTCAGTGCGTCCGGAGGCAGGTGCGCATAGTAGTTGTCGGCTTGGAAGCGGTAGATGTTAAGTTCGGGGTCAACGGCTCGATGAGCGGCTTCAACGCTGTGGAGTTTCTCCCATTCCTTCTGAGTATCTAGCCATTCGCGGTCTTGCTCGTTCAGCATGGGTTGGATCTTGTCTTTAAACTGCTCTAACCAGTCATCCTGGGCCTCGCCATGGATGTACTGGCTGCTGGGCTGGTCGAGCTTGACGTCGATCTCTTGTGGATGGCCGCTGACGGAGGATTCCTTCAACGGGCCACTGAGGGTCTGCTCAAACTCTTCGGCCCAGTTGCGCTCCAGGCCACGAGCGAACTCCTCCGAGAATATCTTGCCATCGTGCGGCATTTGCTCGCTAGTGTCTGCTGTTGACTCGCGATTAACAAGCTCTTCGGCACGCTTTTCAAACTCTGTCGCCCATGTAGGACCACTCGCAGCGGATTCCGCTTGGGGCTCGGACTCCTTCCCCTTTTGGCTTGCAACGACCCGGTCGCCGCTAATGGTGGCCTGACGGTCGGCCAGCTGATGCATGAGAGAAAAGAATTCAGAGTTTTTGAACTTTGGGTTAGCAGTGTTGCGCACAGACTCGAGGATCTGACTGGCAGTTTCAGCCAGATCGCTATTAGTAGATATCATGCTCTGCGAGTCGGAGACCTGCGCCGAATCATGCAATGTCGTCTGCTTGACAGCACCACCTACCTCCTGCTGCTGCTGCCGCTGCTGTTGCCATTGATGTGTCATGGGCTGTGTCGGCATCATCATGCCTGGACCGGGCATCATCGAATACATGCGAGCCTCGTTGAACGCCATAGCCATTGGGTCAGGCCTCATATGTACGGTAGTGGTGGCAGCGGCAGCAGCAGCAGCGGATGTCAGGCCTGCTGGCTGGTGGAACTGCTCTGCCCAGTTGGCTTGCTGCCTAGCCATCGGGTGCATTTGCATCATCGGCCCTGCAGATGGACCTGCTAGAGGCTGGAACCCAGTGCCAGCGCGTGCAAAAGCGTGCTCAAATTCCGCATGGCCACTACTAGCACCAGGGCGCGCTGCCTGATGCCGAGCAAAGTCTGCCGACCAGTTAGCCAGAGGCGCACCGCTCAGCTCTCGATGCATATCAGCAAAGTCAAAGGCGCCTAGTGTCTGCAATTTGTTGGGCTGCGCCTTAAAGTCGGCTGCTGCTGCTGCCACACCAGGCGTCGCGATGGGTCCGTTTTGACGGAAGGCTTGGCGAAAGGCCTGCTTCGAGGACGACGCTTGCGCAGAGCCAAACCGATCCTACAAACCCAAGACGAATAGAGAGTGGTTTAGCATATGCCTTCATGCCAGCCCAAGGCACACCTTGCTTGCGATAAGGAATTTACTTGCCTGCTCAAGAGAGTGGTCCTTGTTGAACTGCTTCATAAGCCCGTTCACGCCATTCCCTGGCCCACACTCGGCGCCGCTTCCAACCAAGTCTGAAAAGCCCGACATTTGGAATTTAATAGCGAATAGTACAAAAAGAATTACGATAAACTGCTAGGAGAGGCGAGAGATGAAAGCGTGCCGCTGATGCATGGGCAAGTGCGGCGTTCCTCACGCGCCTTTGCATGTGTGTCAGAGCAGGACGGAGCCAGCAATATCTCCGCGCTATTTTTTCCCCTGACGGAGGTCTCAGGCTCCGTGTATCCCACAGCCAACTATCTATGCCTTTGACTCTGGCCAGGCATACACACTGGTTGGTCAATTGATCTTGATACTGGTGTATTGCTATCTAAAAACTATTCGAGCTCTGCTAAAAAGGGCGAAAGGATGCGAGTCTGTTGGTGGTGTGCTCTCAGACGTTAGGTCACTCGGCATCTCGAACTGTCACATTCGATAAGAAAGCCATGTCATGTCAATTTTTAAACCGTTTTATCATCATAGAGCAGCAACTCGGCCTTTCGTTCTCTTTTAAAGAGCCCCTAAAAAACTAAAACATAGTGAGAAGAGGGGCAACAGCAGCAGGGCTGCTTGGCTCTGCCTGCATTTATAGCATTGAGGCAGCAAAAAAAATTTTTCCCTACAAGAGATCAACGAGCGACGTATTAGATCATCCACTACGCTTAGAACTGGCTCCACAGACGCTCAAACTCGGCTGAGAAGGCCTGGGCCGTGCGCGAGTCGTTAGTGACGATTGCCGACTCGTTGTTGCTGCGGCGTGCACCAACAGTCCAGTTGTACGATCCAGCCCACACAGCACGGCGGTCGATAATGGCAAACTTCGAGTGCATAAACTTTGTAGGGTCCCTATCGGTTTTGAACGGGATGCCGTATTGTTCTTCGAGCCGCTCCACATCGTTCCCTTGGCACTTGAGCTGCTCGTCGTCCGTGATGATGCGCACATTGACGCCGCGCTTCTTCGCATTGCCGATGGCGCGGGCAAGGTCATTGTCGGTGATGTTAAAGACGCAAATGTCAAGCGAGGTCCTGGCCGAGTCCAAAAAGCTGACAAGCTCGCCAAAGCTCTCCTCAGAGGGGAAGAACAAAGATTTTATATAAACGTCGCTACCACTCTGCGGCCTCTGTTGCTGCTGCTGCTGCTGCTGCTGCTTGGGAGTCTCCCAAGCGCCATTGCCGGAGCCGGCGACCTGAGCATAGCTCCCACCAACGACCTGTGGAGGACGATAGCCTTCTGCATCACCACCGCTCTTTTCTTGCGAGGCCAGCACTAGCAGCCGGCAGGCCCAGTCCACGGTTGCCTTGCTTGCACCAGCACTGCCCATCCTTGCCAGCGATTCGCTCACTAAAAGCGCTACTTGGGTCGAGTTAGAGCCTCTCTGGAGGTGGCCCTGGAATATGTCGACAAAGTCGTGGCTCTGCTGGAGTGCACTTGGTGCACACTCGAGGCTGCGCTGCACAAAGGCGTCCAGAGGCAGCTGTGAGGCCTCCTGCGCGCTTAGATATGGCGCCTGAGGACTGGCATCAGAGCTGCCACCTAGGCAAGCAAGAAGGATGTTTGCGAGGCTCATGCTGAGTGGTGTATGTAGATATTCCTTAAAAAATTAGTAGAAGCGATGAAAGACGTTTGTGTGCGTTGTTGGTCCGTGTTTGTGGAATAGCTGTGGGCTCGCCTGCCATTGCTCAGCGCCCAGTAAGGAACCATGATTGATTCGATCCGCCGATCAGGCGCAAAAAAAAAATTGTATGCTGCCTCTCGAGTTGTGCTACTTTGTGCCACCCTGTCTCTTCCACTCGCACTTGTATCCTGCAGCCTCTTATCCACTGTACATAGACATACTTGCCGACAGCACGCAGTGACCAGCAGCGATGGGAACCAACAAGTCGAAAAAGGAGAAGCGCTTTGAAAAGTTTGTTGTACGTATCGCCCGCCAAGAACATTTGTAGCTGCTTTGCGCATTTGGCTAATGCGTACACGCTACAGCTACTCTTGCTTCTGCGGCGCTTGTGTATGATTTTGGTCTGTAGGAGAAGCAGGTCAAGAAGGAGGAGCGGGTGGTTTTGATGGAGAAGCTGAGCAGCTCGTCGTGGAAGAGCACCCTGATGCGCTCGTCAAAGACGCTCGGGCGTGTGTCCGAGACCAAGCGCGAGAAGCTCCACAGAGCAGCAATGGAGGAGAAGCTCGGCATGGCCAGATCGGACCCAAATGTGCGCCTTTATGTTTCTGAGCGCGACGCTGACGAGGTACGCCGCCAAGCAGAGGCCATGGCTTTGCCTGCAACGCCAGCGGCTGGAAATAAACGGCGGAGAAAGTCGGGTAAGGGCAAGGCAAGCGAACCGCAAAGCACCGACGCACCAGCCTCAGTGATAAAGCCCGCTTTAAGCGTCGACCTGGCGATGGCGGTGGGTGCAGGCCAAGGCGACGAAGCAATGTCAGTTGACACACCGGTAACATCGACTCCAGCAGTATCTGATCCCTGTGTTGTGGTGGATCGGGCGCCCGGAATTGCACTGGCCTCGACTGTCATTGTAAAGCGCAAGCGGCAGAAGAAGGGGCGCGTGCTGCAAAAGCTTGGCTTGGTGGAGGCACAGAACTCGCCATCTAGTAGCGACGATGCGGACGAGGCAAGTAGTGATGAGTCAGACTTTGACAGCTCGGCCTCTGAATCTGAGCCGGGCTCTAGCGACAAAGATCCAACAGCCGAGACCCGTCCTGACAAGCAGCAAGCCCCCCAGTCGACGCAGCCCGCGGCCATTGCGCACAGCTCGACGCCTCAAAGGGAAAAGGTGTTTTACACAGGAAGCATGCTCAAGCCGCTGCTCGCCGAGCGTGGGCTAATTAGTGACTCTGGCGATACGAGCCAGGCTTTTTACGTTTCAGTGGATCGTCCCGAGCACATCCAGCAACAACGAGCGCAGCTGCCAGTGTACGCTGAGGAGCAACAGATCATGGAGGCCATTGCCGAAAACCCAGTTGTCGTGCTGAGCGGAGAGACCGGGTCGGGCAAAACTACTCAAGTCCCCCAGTTCTTGTTTGAAACGGGCTACGGCGATCCGGATTCGTCGAACCCGGGCATCATTGGCATCACGCAGCCGCGCCGAGTGGCAGCTATCAGCATGGCTCACCGTGTGTCTGAGGAGCTGGGCAGCTTTGGATCTACCGTTGCGCACCAGGTCCGATTCGATACGAATGTGTCGGATAAGACGCGTGTAAAGTTTATGACTGAGGGTGTGCTACTTCGCGAGCTTGCCAGCGATCTGCTATTGACAAAGTACTCGGTGGTGATTACCGACGAGGCCCACGAGCGGTCGCTGAATACAGATATTTTGCTTGGAGTGCTATCGCGCGTAGTCCGCCTTCGACAAAAGCTGGCCTTAGAGAGCCCCGACAAGCACCGACCGCTAAAGCTCGTCATTATGAGCGCCACGCTTCGAGTCGACGACTTTGTCAAGAACGCCCGACTATTCCCCACTCCGCCGCCCGTCATCAATGTGCAGTCGCGCCAGCACTCGGTGCGCGTGCACTTTAACCGCCGCACGCCAGCGCCTGGCCAGCACATTGGCGAGGTGATTAGCAAGGTCGCCAAGATCCACCAGCGACTTCCTGACGGAGGTATTCTGGTGTTCCTGACTGGCCAAGCTGAGATCACTTATGTGTGCAAGAAGCTCCGCGAGCAGTTTCCGACGCAGGAAGAGCGCTTAGCGCTGGAGCAGCAAGAGGAGCAAAGGAAGCAGGCGCGCGGTAGGCGCCGTGGTGCTCGGGGAGCTTCACGTAATGTATCTACTGCGCCGGCTGCAAATGGGCTCGAGGCGGGAGTGGAAAACGAGGACGTTGACATTGGCGACTATGATATGTTCACTGCCGATGGTGAGCTGAACGACGACTTTAAGCTTGATTCGGACTCTGGCTCTGAAGAGGATGAGGAGATTATCCTGGGTGGAGACGACCACGAAGAAACTGCTCTTTTGCTCAGCGAGAACTTAAGGACGGCTGTCGCAAAGACCAAGGCCACAGGCTCTGATTCCGAGGATGACCATCCAGCGCCGCTCTTTGTCCTTCCTCTCTACTCGCTTCTGCCTGCTGACCAACAGCTAAAGGTGTTTGCACCGCCTCCTGCCGGCAGCCGCTTGTGTGTGGTGGCCACCAATGTTGCCGAGACCTCAATCACCATTCCAGGCATCCGGTATGTGGTCGATACGGGCCTGGCCAAAGAAAAGTCTTATGACGCGCAAACTCAGGTGCAAAGCTTTGAGGTTGGGTGGACTAGCCAGGCATCGTCTAACCAGCGCATGGGCCGTGCCGGCCGTACTGGCCCTGGCCACTGCTACCGGATATTTTCTAGCGCCGTGTTTAACGACCAGTTCCCAAAGTTCTCGGAGCCAGAGGTGATGCGCATGCCCATTGAGGGTGTCGTGCTTCAGATGAAGGCTATGAACCTGGACAACGTGACAAACTTCCCCTTCCCAACTCCTCCCAGCCGACCAGCGCTGAAAAAGGCAGAACGCCTGCTCACCTGGTTGGGCGCATTGGACAGCAACAAGGGCCGCATCACTGACTTGGGTCGGCTCATGTCAGTGTTCCCCGTTGCGCCGCGGTTTGCCAAGATGTTGATCGTCGGCCAACAGCACGGATGTCTGCCATATGTAATCAGCATTGTGGCTGCTCTGTCTGTTGGCGACCCGTTTATCAAGGAGTTTAACTTGGACCCCGACGCGAGCAGCTCCACGCTAGCCGACATGGGTGCATTTGGCTGTGAGAACAGCGCAGCGCTAAGCGAGGCCAATAATATGACTAGCGAGGAGATGGCTGCCAAAGAGCAGCTGCGCATCAAGCGGCGACAGTACTGGGGAGCACAGGCCAAGCTGGCTGGCCCAGACCCCACTAGCGATGTCCTCAAATGGCTGACTGTTATTGGCGCCTTTGAGTATGCCGGCGGCACCGATGCAGTTTGTGCCGAGTACTACGTGCGCCCAAAGGCCATGGGCGAAATTCGCAAGTTGCGCGGTCAGCTCACAAACCTCGTGCAAATGTACTGTCCGGGAGTCGACGTTGCCATGGATCCGCGCATGCCGCCGCCATCCAAGCTCCAGCAATCGGTTATTAGACAGATCATCCTTGCTGGCTTCATGGACCAAGTTGCCGTGCGTGGCGATGTGGCCGGGTACCATGATCCAGATGAAGAGTCTAGCTCCAAGAAGCGAGGTATGCACGCGATTCCATACATCACAATGTGGAGCGAAGAACCAGTGTATGTCCACCCCGAGAGCGTAACGTACATTTCGGCCCGTGGCGCTGGAGCCATGCCTCAGGCAATTGTGTTCTCTGAGTTGCAGCGCACAACGCGGCTGTGGGCGAAGGTGGTCACTGTTGTCAATACCAAGTGGCTAGCAACCATTGGGCAGCCCTTGTGCACTTTCGGCAACCCGCTTCCGTATCCACTGCCAAAGTACAACGATACCAATGACCAGATGACTTGCTACGTCGAGCCTAGCTTTGGCCCGAAATCCTGGGTGCTCCCGATGGTCAAGGTAGAAGAGTCGCGAGTCGGCACACGCTGGCAGATCACAAAAGTAATCGGCTGAACCACAGCTTGAAAGAGAAAAAAAACGCGTAACTTTACGCGTTCGGTTCGAGCCAGCCCAAGTGTTTTCTGTACAGAGTAGTTTGCGCATAGTTGCAACTTGCGTTCTCTTTTACTTTCAATTACTTTTTTTTTTTTTTAAATACAGTGAGAATGTCTGCTGCAAGTACCATCGATTTGCTTCGAGCATTTGGAGGCGCAAAGCTCGAACCCGACGCCGTGGCAGAGTGCCAGTCTATCTGCCAGACTTTTGACCTTAGCACTAGCGAGCTGTTTATTCGGTGGCAAACATTTCTTATTAACCAGCATGGTGGCGATGTAAGCATCCAGCCGACGCGCGAGCGCCTCCTTCAGGTGCGTGGCCTGGTACAACAGGAACAAGAGCGCAAGCTCTCGTCGCAACGGCGTGGTCCGCACGCCAGCCATGCGATAAAGCTATCAAGGAACAAGGAGCGAACCCACTACGACAAAACTTCCGTGGAGGGGCTCTTGCAAGGTATGGTGTCAGGCAGCCAGCGTGAGCCCCCGACAACACCTCAAAGCACAAAACGCGCGGGCCTGCTCAAGGCGAATGCATCTGTTAACCGCAATCGCGCCATGTTCTCGCCAGCGACACCAAGCGTGTTTGCAGAGCCCTCTCCTAGCGCAATTCGCTTCTCTTCCCGCACTACCATGGGCCGCACCGAGGACTCGTTGCACTCTGAGCTTCCGCCACTGGTGCTTGCCTCTGACAGGCCTCCTGTTGCTGTTCAAAACCTTGTCGATAAGACTGCCGAGGCAGTGGAAGTGAGCAGCGATGAGAACGACAACGTAGATAGTGAAAAGTCCGCCGCAGTAGCTCGCAGCGCCACAAAGCGCATGCGATACATGTTTGAGAAAACAGGCACTCGCACGGAGGTTGTTAATCGGCGCATCGAGCGCATGGCCATCGAGACCAAGACCAAGTACAAGATCGAAGCGCTGGCCAACCCCACTTATGCACATCAAGTAGATGTGACTGCTGTAGGTCGCATCTTGAACATAAACTTGGAAGAAGGGCAAACAGCCACGCCCCTAACTAGCGAGTCGCTAGTCCTCGAGACGTCGCGCCGACTGGGAAATGGACGACGCACGCCGCTCGACGTACGGGCAACTCCATCGTTCTCGCTCTTTCCGGGGCAGATTGTAGCCATTGAGGGCAAGAACCTCAAAGGCACTGAGTTTTTAGTTTCCCAGTTCCGACCACTGCCTCGGCTACCGCACCCATGCATTGGCGAGAGGCCCGATGCGTTGCCGCCGTTTAACGCCACAGTAGCTGCAGGACCATACACCCTGTCGGATAACTTTGAGTATGAGCCTCTGAGCGTTCTGGTCGACCATGTGCTTGCTGCATCCCCCAGCGTGGTATTTTTGCTGGGCCCGTTTGTCAGCGAAGGCCACCCTATGATCCGTGATGGCCTGGTGGATATGCTTCCCGAAGAGATCTTCTGCGCAAAGATAAGCCCTCACCTGTCGCGCCTACGCGAGGGGCTTTCGCCGGCCTCCCTTATATACCTAATACCCTCTGCTGACGATCTATGCTGCCCCTATGTGTCGTTCCCGCAGCCACAGTACAGCCGCGAGACACTGCAGCAGATGGGCGTGCCAGAGGGAATTGAGTCGCTGGATAACCCGGCGCAAGTGTCTGTCAACGGCGTTGTGTTTGGCATTTCGAACATTGATATATTGTTCCATTTAGTCAAAGAAGAAGTATCGCGGCTTCCAGCACTAAGCGACCGGCTGCCGCGTCTGGCCTGGCACCTTATCGAGCAGCGTCACTTTTACCCACTGTCGCCCCCGCCTGCCGATTGTGCTGGCGTGCTTGCCTCTCAAGACACCCGACTTCGGATGCAGACTATGCCTGACGTCCTAATAACTCCCTCGCAGCTCAAGCCTTTTGTGCGCGCACACGGCAATGTTGCGTTGCTAAACCCGGGACTCTCGTCAAGGGGACTAGCTGGCGGTACATTTGCTAAGCTCTCTGTGCACCCGCAAACCAGCGCCGAGCCATCTGGTGCGGTGCTTGGTAACCCCCAAAAGGCGTACCCTGCCAGCTTCACTAGCGTAGACATTGTGCGCATATAGCGTTTTTTATTAGCCGAATTAATCTTGCCAGCCTCTAATTTGCCCTCCCTCAAGTGGAGGAAATGACCATGCTGAAGATCTGCTTTAGGGGGCTTGGCGCTGACGCAATGAGAACAAGCACTTTTTACCACGATAGAAATGCTTGGTTTTTGAACAATTGGCATTTTCTAAAAATAGGCGCGGGCCATTGTGCGGCGGCAGCCATGCTAAATTTATGCATCCATAGTCCTTCTGAGAGTGCTTTTGTGCGGATAATCGGCGTGCTCTTTCTTCCGACTCGCAATAAGCACAACCAGCCTTTGCTTGGACCTTCCCGATTGTACTCCCTATCTTGGCTTCCTTGACTACTTGCGGCAGTCGGCAAGCTCGAGTGCGGTTGTCCTGGTGCTTGAAGCTACACTGGCCGACTAATCTCACAGCACGACACAATGGCATGAATGTAAAACCAGGTTTATTAACTCGCTCAGGCACTGCTAATAAAAATGACTTCATTGTGCAGCACGAGTGCTTTGAACGTTCTTCGGTACTCTATCGGAAGCAGTCGATTGCTCGCATTTAGACATGCCCAAATGCGGAAGGCATGCAAGCAAGCAACAACGCGGAGTTCGTTTCGAAGGCAGCAGGGACTTTCTACACATCGCGCCAGCTGGCATCACCGACTCGTATCCGATAAGCGCACCCCAGGCATGTGTGAGAGGTCATGCCCGAACTATTGCGATAAAACCCTGGGCAATCTATTAATAGAAGCTGGGCATGAGGGGCACGGATCGTCTCCCCCAAGAGGGAGATAGGGAGGGCTCCCCGCATCTGCACGCATGGAGAAAGCGCTTGCGCAGATTGCACATCGCAATAGTTGGGGGCCACGAATGAGATAAGCAGCTTTCATGTGTGCCCAGAGCTCATGCATGCATGCGTGCATGCAGATGGGGACAGGTGTTCTCTGAAGGTGTGCCTGTTGAGTGCTGCTGCATGCTGAATGACGCTTTTGGCACAATGGGGGTCGTGGGTCACCCAACGCCCTTGTCCTCTTTGTTGCATGCAGACAATCGACTAGATACAGCCTCCCTTAGCTGAGTAATGTATCTTCCCAACAAGCTGCAGCTGCAGCTGCAGCATCACAAGCAGGCGACAAACCTGTTCTCCTATGCCGATATGTGTGGCGCTATTATGATCTGTCTGGCCTTATCCTATTTTGAGCGTACTGCCTTCCTCCCCCTTGCTCCACTCCTATGAATAGGCACGAGCACAAACTCGCGTGCCCTCCCCTACCGCAATGATCATGGATCTTGGCAACACTTTAGTATATAACCAGGGGGCGGGGAGGAGACCACAGGGCATCACCATCGTCCTCTCACTCTAGCCATTTGCAATCGGCATCTACCAGTAACTGCATACATCACCAACTTTCACTTGACAATCGACGCTTGTGACAAGAACAGGCTTTATTTTTAAAAGTCCGATCACCCTGCATCCGCTGCTCCGCTCCACCTTCCCAGCTACTGCATCGCATAGGTTGCCCTTGATTTCGTCAACTTCACAGCCACAATCACGCGCTCGCTAAGCTACTCCCATGGTATCAATCTGTTGTACGGGTTCCTCAGAGCCGGTTTGTCGCCCACGTACGCGAGTCGTCAAGATATTTACGACAAGCTTTTCCACGATATGGAAGTGCAGCGTATGTGGAGCCTGCTTTGACAGCCAAAGCGCAGTTCAGGATCACTTTGCATCCGAACACTTGTTTGCACCACTAGACGAGTTTTGCTGAATCAGAGTGCACACCCGAAATGTGCACTATAATCACCACTGCATGGTCACAAATGTATCAATATCACTCATTCATTTTTTTCCAGCACCAGTGCTTTGTTCAACACAGCACTGCGCTCGGTGCGGTTTGACAGCAGTGTGTATTAGAGTACTCAGCAGAACTTCCAGCGGTTGTCGCAAATAGTGCAAGTTACAAAAGTGGTCATCGGCTCATCGGCGCTTCGCGTCTGCATCTGGTAGTACGTGCACTTGCGACCCTTGCAGCGACCGCACCTAAACATGTCGGTGGCGGCCTCGGTGCGGCCGGCACCCTTGGCTTTGAACAGATTCTCCTCCTTCATCTTTTCAATAGTCTCCCTGAGCTCCTTGGAGGCCATCTCTTCACTCGTCATTGAGCAGAACCGCTCAACAGTGAGGTCGCCCTCAACCAGATTGCTGCGCAAGGCGGGGTTCTTCTTATCTCTCAAGTTGAGACATAGCGAGCGGATGCGTGCTCTGTAAGCAGTCGTGGTTGACGTAGCCTTTTCAAATTCAACTCGCTCAATGGCCGATGATCGCTTTGCTAAAAGCTCAGAGTCTGCATTGCTGTCAGTGGCCAGCGAGTTGTACAAAAGCTCGGCACACTTGTCGCGCACGATGTCGCCAGTCGGTGGAATGCTGGCCTCGTCTGTGGCGGCAGTGCGTGGGGCCACGCCCTCGGTCGGCGTAGTCGCATTGCTTGTTCTAGCGCCGTCAGTGCCAATGCTAGACGCCGGCCTTGTGGTTGCCAGGCTAGCGGGTACAGACATGTCATTTCCAGCGGCCTCATTCAACGGGGCGCGAGCGGCCGCCTGGCCATCAGAGTTCTCCGGCGGTTTCTGTGAGCTATCCAAGGCACGCTCGCCAGGCTGTGGTCGCTGTGGAGTGTGCGTTTGACCGACCGAGCTGGGAGTTTGCGAGCCAGAGCTCGATGTTGCACCAATTGGCTGGCCATTAGGTCGCGAATTGGCAGCCATTACGTCCTTTTTCCACTTGTGAACAACCTTTTTCGCCAAGACTGCAATGTTGGGATCCTCATAGTTCCTTAACTTACCAACGGCCTGGCCAGCACCAGTGGCTCGCAAAAGCTTTTCGTCTACGCGGATAGCGTAGAGTTTGTTCAGTAGCTCTTTAAGCTCCTATCTCATCGGCAACACGGGAGTACATGGATCAAAGTTAAAGACGCGTCTGGGTGAAAGGCGCACATACAAACTGGATCCAAGGCACACTTACAGCCTTGTTGTTGACCTCCAGGGCGCTGGAGAGTGCCTTGCACAACGTCTTTATTTCGTTGTGTTTGCTCGACACTTCTGACATTCCGAGGTAAGGACACTGCTTTTGAATCGTCTAGAGAGTATTTTTGAAGAGCTGACAGAAAACCCACCAGAAATCGCAAAGAAAAATAATTAAAGACTTTTAGTGGAGAAAAAAACAAGAAACGCGAACGAAAAAATTTAATGATCATGCTCTTGCTTGGAAATCGGCATAAAACTGGAGCATCTCTGGCGTGATACGGCGCTTAAAGCCAGCCAGACTACGCTCAAAGTGACGTGGCTCCACACACTGAGCATCTGGATCCTCGGCCATGGCTTCGATGGCAGCTTCCTGGCATAAGGACACAACTTCAGCGCCCGAAAAGCCGTCAGTTAGCTTGGCGAGCGCATCGGCACTAACAGAAGGAGAGCAGGCGATGCGGCGGAGCTGGATTCGGAATATGTCAGCGCGAGTCGGCGTGTCGGGTGGGCCGACATAGATCAGGCGGTCGATTCGGTCAGGGCGCAGTATGCCAGCGTCAATGACATCGGGGCGGTTAGTAGCGGCCACCACCGTGACGTTGACTAGGGGCTCGATGCCGTCAAGCTCAGTAAGAAGCTGCGAGAGTACGCGATCGGCTACAGATGTCCCATCACCAGCTGCACCGCGCTTGACTGTCAGGGCATCGATCTCATCGAAGAACACGATGGCAGGCGCTGCAGCCCGGGCCTTGCGAAAGACCTCGCGCACGGCCTTTTCGGATTCGCCAACCCACTTGCTGAACAGCTCTGGCCCACGCACCGCAATGAAATTCAACCCAGCCTCTGTGGCCAGAGCCTTTGCTGTCAGCGTTTTGCTGCACCCTGGCGGCCCGTAGAGGAGCACGCCCTTGGGCGGTCGTATGCCCATGCGCCGGAATGCTTCCGGGTGCTTCAGGGGCCACTCAACCGACTCCTTCAGCAGCTGCTTTGTCTCGTGCTGTCCACCAATGTCGCTCCACTTGACATTGGGAATCTCCAGTGTAACCTCGCGCATCGTGCTTGGCCTGACAAGCTGAAGCGCCGAGTGTACATCCGAGTGTTCAATCCTGAGCTGTGCCAAGCCATTGGAGTCCTCTCCTCGCAACGAGTGGCGCTTGATGGCAATGACTGCCGATTCACGCACCAGTGCCTCGAGGTCAGCACCAACAAAACCATGTGTGGCCGCTGCCACCAGCTCCACCTGGTCTGCCGTCAAGTTGTTTGGAGTGGCGCCAAGCCTTTTGCTTAGAATCTGGAGGCGTGCACTGGGACTAGGAATGGGAACTTCGACCTCGCGGTCGAACCGGCCTGGACGACGCAACGCTGGATCGATAGCATTGGGCCGATTAGTGGCACCTATCACCACCACTCGATCGTTTGAGCGGTCGGCGATGCCATCCATCAAAGTCAGCAAGGTCGCCACAATTCGCTTCTCAGCCTCTCCGTCGCTGTCATCGCGCTTGGGACATAGCGCGTCAACCTCATCGATAAAGATGACGCTGGGGCTTAGCCGCCGTGCAGAATCAAATATATCGCGAAGCTTGGCCTCAGTCTCGCCGTAGAACTTGTTTACAATCTCGGCTCCGTTAATGACATGAACGTGCGCTTGGGTTTCAGCGGCAACTGCGCGGGCTATCAGGGTTTTACCTGTGCCAGGTGGGCCAAACAGCAGAACACCTCGTGGTGGCTGTAGCCCATAGTCAGCAAACAGGTGCGGCTCCCTGAGCGAAGCCTCGATTAGTCGCCGCACCTCTGATATCTCCTTGTCAAGGCCACCAATCGAGTGGTAGCCCACGGTTCGGCTATTACTCTCAGCGGCTGGTGCCTTGCTAGGAGGTTCGACAACGACTACCTTTGTGTGCTCGCGAGATACTACTACGCCCTGCCCATCATTCAGGCCCATAGATCCGCTTTGCAGCTCGATACTGCCCACGCGCATCCGGCGCCTAGTGCCATTGACGCTAATATCAACTATGGTCCCGGATCGTACGTAGCCAATGTCTACAAGCACTTCCTTGGCATGAATCGCGGTAAATTCGGTCGACACAAATGGTGCTGTGAAGCTGACGGCGACATTATGAGCCACAGGCTGCGGGCCTCTAACTTGCTCAACAACCAGTCTGTCGCCTAGCTTTGCCTGACAGTTGAGCAGCGCTACGCTCGTGAGCTGGATCTCATCCTCAGCGTCTAAAAACGATGGCCACGCTGTCCCAAAGGCAACCGCTGGGCTGCTAGCTCTGTTTTTATTGCCATCGCTGCTTGCTAGATAGATGCGGATCAGGTCTCCAGCTGTCAGGCCATGGCGCTGCATCTGAGCAATGCCAATGAGCGCCCGCTTTGCGCTTCGCGGCAGCTCCGTGTCTTTTCGTTTCGCAGCGGCTATCAGCTCCATTGGAGCTACTCTGAAGGCAGTAATAGGAAAAAAGAACCCTGCAGTAGAAATCGAAGAACCATTTATAGCTGCAAATGCGTAAAGGATTAAAGTGCCCGAGTATTTGAAAAGCAGCCTTAAACAGCTTGTGGGGTAAGTCAGTGCTGTCAGGTGCCTTCTATTCATAGGTGGCGTAGCTCTAGTAGCCGGGCAAGCTGGTCGTCGGCTATGAGGTGGTCTTGGCTTAGGTCCGCCAAGTCAGTTCCCTGCACAGAGTTGTACTGGTCAAAGTCGACGATACCAGCCTCGCGCAGCACGATCTCGTCCAGGCAAAAGTTACCAGTGAAGGCGGAGCTGTCTTGGGTGATAATCCAAAAGGCAGCGTCCGCCAGAATAGCAGGCTTCCGCGGCTGGGACTGAAACTCGGCATTGCCACACTCTGCCAGTCCGTCGGTGTCGATGGTTGAAAACGGCCACAGGGCGTTGGAGGCTATGTTGAAGGGCTTCTGCTCAGCAGCCAAGCCAAAAGCCATCATGCCCATGGCAAACTTACTCACCGCGTAGGCGGTGTTCTTGGCAAACCACTTGCTCTCGAGCTGAGGTCTAGGGCACATTGTAAGAACATGGGCGTTTGCGCTCTTGCGCAGATAAGGCAGTGCATGCTTGACGACGGCGAATGCACCACGGGTGTTGATGGCAGCCATCAGATCGTACTCGCTCATGGTGATATCGGCTGTGGGTTTAAGTACCAGCGTGGATGCATTGTTGACCACAATGTCGATGCCGCCAAAGCGCGCAACTGCGACCTGGATGGCGTCGGCGACCTGTCCTTCGTTCTGGATATCGCAGGAGATAGCAATGGCTTGGCCGCCCGCAGCTTGGATCTCGGCCACGACGGTGCTGTTGTCAATGTTCCGGGCAGCAACGACGACTTGCGCGCCATTCTGAGCGCACTTTATCGCTATGGCGCGCCCGATACCGCGAGTCCCGCCGGTGATAAAGACGGTTTTGCCCTGTAGCAGTGACATTCGATATTAATAGCCTGGGAAAGAAATAGAGAGCAGAAAAGAGACTACATCTGGGCCAACCACACAGCCCTAGCCCTAGCCCTAGCCTTAGCCCTGGCCCTAGAGGCGGGCACTCTCCCGCTGCTTCACACGCAGGGCCTCCAGCTCCTCCAGCTGCTTCGAGTCCAGGAAAAAATCGAGCGACAGGTCCTCGAGAGCGGTGCCAGGCGTGTTGTTGTATTTTTCAAAGTTGGTGACGCCGCTCTTGCGTAGCAGTAGCTCGTCGAGGCAAAAGTTGCCAGAAAAAGTAGAAGCATCCTGCGTCAGCACATGGTAGGCCGCATCGGCCATGATCTCGGGCGTGCGCGAGCGACGAGTCTCGACATTGGCGCTGTCGGCAATACGTAGGGCGGCGGTTTCGATCATGGTCAGTGGCCATAGGGCGTTAACAGCGACGCCCAGCGGCCTGAACTCGCCAGCCATGCCCAGAACGCACAGGCTCATGTTGTACTTGGCGATGGTGTAGGCCGGGAAGGGCGAGAACCACCGCTCCTCCATCGACAGCGGGGGGCTGATGTTTAGAATGTGCGGGTTCTCGGCCCACTTGAGGTGCTCAACCGCGTACTTGGACACCATCCATGTGCCGCGTCCGTTGATGCTGTGCATCAGGTCATAGCGCTTGACGTCGGTGCTCTCCGTGCCACCCAGGCTGATAGCTGACGCGTTGTTGACGACAATGTCGATTTTCCCAAATGTCTTGACTGTCAAGTCAATGGCGCTGCGCACTTGCTCCTCCTCACGGATGTCGCACTGGATCGCCAGTGCCTTGCCTCCCGCCACCTCAACCTCCTTGGCTGCCGAGAAGATTGTGCCGGGAAGCTTTGGGTTTGGGTCTGCTGTCTTTGCTGCTATCGCAACACAAGCGCCATCGCGCGCCGCACGCAAAGCAATGGCCTTGCCGATGCCACGCGAGGCGCCGGTGATGAACAGAACCTTACCACGAAGAGACATTGACGAACTTTAATGTAGTGCCGTAAAGATGTGATTTTAGAGTTATGTAGAGCAGTTGAACAGAGAAGGGCTGCTGCTGCTCTGCCGAGATCCCACATGTTTTCGCAAGTGAAAGGTGGCGCTGATGTGCGTGGCTGGCATGTGAAATCGCAGCCAGCAGTAGTGCCAAGGCAACCCTTTGTCTCTCTCTTCCTTACTTGCACATGGCTACTTTTCGCTCAGAGCCGAAGCCCGAGGCAACAAACTCGCTCATTGCAGTCTTCACTACCTTTTCCGATAATGCCTGCGACGAACTACGTGCTAGGCTAGAGGCATATGGCAGCCTGTGTCATTTCGCAAAGCTGCCTTCCTTTGAGCGCTGTCTGGCCGTTTATGCCCACACTATCGATGCCCAGACTGCAATGCGCAACCTCAATTTAACCCTGCTTCTGCCAAACAACAAGCTCCGCATGTTCTACTCGAGGCACACCTCAATGTCACAGACTCGCAGTGCCTTTCTCGAGGTGCCCGCCCAAGAGAAGCTGTGGCTGATATCACCTCCTGGCTCACCGCCCATCAACTGGAGACAGGCCCGAGAAGATCCGCCCAACTCCAAGCACCTAGACTACCGCTTGGAGGCTGCACTGCAAGAACTCAGCATGGGCCAATTCACGCTAAACCCTACCGATATCCCTGACTACGACAGCACGGATAGTGGCGACGAAAAGTGTGCTGTCAGCTCAGCCTGTGCTACCGAGACCTCCCGCACCGCCTCATGCCCCGCCCCTACGATACTGATCCAAAACTACGACTGCGAGCTGTCGTCAACGTCATCTGCTGCTGCACCTGCCGTGCTCTGCCGCCCGCCTACTCCCAGTACAACATTGCCGTCAAAGCTCTACCAACCAACGGCCCGGCCACCTATATAGTTGCTCTACTTTGATGCGCAATGGAGGGCACTTTCATTCTGGGCCAGGCGGATGATCCCGCCTGCCAGCACTTTCGAATATTGTCAAAAAAATAAAAAAATTCATGTACCATTGGCTCGTGTATGAAAGATATAGCATGTCGGCTACTCGTAGTCATCTCCTTCTGCCTCGTTGGGAGGCTCCTTGGGCTCTTGGTCCTCCCCCCACTGTATTGCGTTATCAGCGTGCGAGAGGATGTAGGCCACCGAGTCCTCGTCTTTGATGTTTAGCGGCAGAAAGCTCACCATGCTAAACTCGTCGATCAAGTTGGCAATTGCCATATTCAACTCTCGAAACTTGCTGCTGGTAGACCGGTTGGCATCATCCGCTAAAAGCAACGGATCGGGGTCAAAGTACCGATCCATGTTGTCCTTTACGTCCTCCGATACTAGATCCATTTTGGTCATTACGTTAATGTGGGGTATCTCCAGCATGCTCATAGCCGACGTGGCGCTCATGACTCCAGCAAAGTATTTTGCCGTGTCTTCAATAAACTGGCTCTCCAAGCAGTACACCCCCACAACCTGAAAATTCCACTGCTGTAGCAGCCGCGCAATCTGCCGCATAATCGGAATGTGTGTGTACAGCTCGATCTGCCCCGGACAGTCCAAGATCAGATAGTCGTCCTCATAGTCGCCGAGCTGCTCTTCAAACCAGTCCAAGTTCTCCATGAGAAACTCAAAGCAGTATATTAGCCCGCCATTCGGCCCATATCCAAGCTCTTCCATGACATCCTCCAATGTTATTAGCTCACGGATATCGACGCTCGGCGGGTACTCGAATCTCTCGGCCGCCGGGTCGAGATTGACCAAATGGACGCGCCTCTTGGCCGCCTCGCAATGCTGCATAATTGTCTGGCAGTATGTAGACTTGCCGCTGCCCGCAGGGCCCATGACAAGCTGGCAGTAGCGACCCATGCTAAATATGAAACTATTCAAAGTGCCCAAAACAAGCAAAGAAGCAGTTTAAAACGCCAACTGCTGGGGTAAAAAAGAGCCTTGCAAGAAAATTGGCTGATGAGCACTTTGATGGAGAAGACCTGATGCTCTGATCGGATTAGCGAGGGGTTTTTGCTTTCAGATGCCCTTGCAAAAATTGGTTCAAGCTCTCCTCTATTTGGATTTTTATTTATTTTATTTTTTGTTGTGGAAATGGAGCACCAGGTTTTTGAGGTGCTGCAGGGATGTCTCTCTGACGAGCCAAACACGCGCATGCGCGCTGAGCTTGCCCTTAAGCAGCTGGAGCTGAATGTCGAGTTCTCGTCGGCGATGGCAAACATTGCGTTGGCTAGCGAGGCAGGCCCAGCCGTGCGGCAAGCCGCAATTGTACAGCTTCGAGGCTACATTAGCCGCCACTGGAGTATTGGGTCAGCCAAGTACGAGCAGGGGCCAATCCCGGACCAGCACTTAAAGTGCCAGGTGCGAGAAAGGATATTTACGCTGCTTACCAGTGATAACCGCAAGCTTCGTACGGCAGCAGCTGCCACGATCGCTGGAATGGCGCGGTACGACTGGCCCGACGAATGGCCGCAGCTCTTTTCGCAGCTGGTGGAGCTCTTGCACAGTGGTAACAGGGACCAAGCTCACGCCTCAATGTGTGTGTTTGGTGAGTGGGTCAACAGCGACCTGTCTGACCAGCACATGGAGCAGATTGGAACGCTGCTACCGCAGCTCAAGCGCATCTTTGTCAGCAGCAGCAGCTATAGCATAGAGACGCGCATCATGGCAGTCCGGGTTTTTGGCGATTGCATCGAGATCATCGCAAATATGTCGTCGGTGCAGAACGGCTTTGTCGCCACGCACGCCCCTCCGATTCTAGCAGAGTGGATGAGCCCAATCCTCGACATTTTTGCCCAGCCGGTGTCTGCTGACAACTGTGCGTCCGACATACCGCTCAAGATCGAGTGCATCAGAGCCATCGTGCGGGCAGCAGATGGCCTTCCCCGGCTCATGGGTGCACATAACACGACTATTCTTGAGGCGTTGTGGCAACAGCTGAAAGCCCTGCAAGAGCCATATCTGCACGCGTTTGTCTATGGCGAGAGCGAGCATGGTGAGTCTGCGACCAACATGCTGGTTGTCTGTGATGACGAAGGTGGCACTTACTCGGTAGACAGCTTTTTGATTGGCATCTTTGAGTGGCTCTCCAAGGTCTCCGAGAGCAAGTCAGTGCGCAAACTCTTTGTGGCTCGGGCCGAAGGAACTGGACTGCCTGCACCTACTCCGCTCTTCAACCAGCTGGTAGCCTGCCTGCTAAGCTATGCGCAGATCACCACAGAGATGATGGACGACTGGGCTGACGACATGGACTTGTTTGTTGCCGACGAAGATGAAGATGGGTATCGGTTCAACGTACGCGTCTCAGCACAAGAGTTACTACAAGCGCTTGATGCTGCATTCCCACAGACTCTGCCTAGCGCGATGCATTGGGCCACTCAGGAGTACACCAAGCTGGCTCTGCAGTGGAGGCAGCAAGAAAACAACAACTGGTGGCTTGTCAGTGAGGCTATTTTGTGGGCAATTGGGACACTTTCTAGCAGCGCCATTCTTGAGCAAGAAAGCGACACACCTGGCGGACGGCTGGATCTGGGTGTGCTCTTCGAAAGCAGTGTGTGGCCTTTGGCTCAGTGCGCGACATTTCCTTATGGCCAGGGTCGCTCATTCATCTTTGCCTCGAGCATTTGCCAGGCCCTCCCCACTAGCATAGCTGCCGCCTTTGCAGAGGCCTCCAGTAAGGCTGTGGCCGATACTCAGCTTCATGCGGCTGTCCGCCTAAGCGCCGTGCGAGCCACTGGAAACTTTTGCCGCCTTTTGCCGTCGGAGCTCGTTAAACCTCATCAAGGCACATTCATTAGCGGACTTGCCTCAGTGATCCCTCAGCTGAGCGAAGACTCGGCGCACGTCGCACTGGATGCCATGCACGCTGCTCTACGGGTCAACCAGGACATTGCTGCCGATATGGAACCTGTCATTAGCCAGGTGGTCATTGGTATCTGGCAACGATACCCTGGGGACGTCTTGCTCACGAGCATTGTTATTGACATTGTCGAGGATATGGCACGGAACAAGCAGGCATGCGAGGCTTTCGCTCAGCGCGCGCTCCCCGTCATTGCCACCACCATATCACAGAGCTCCGATGGAATGGTTATCTCATCTGGCATTGACCTTTTATCGGGCTTGATCAAGGGTAGCCCGTCGCCCATGCCAAATGGATACACAGACGCCATCTTTCCCTTGCTAATGCAGATTCTGTCGGCAAGCATTGACGGCGAGGTGCTACAGAGCGGCCAAGCCTGCCTAAAGTACTTTGTCCAAAAGGACGCCGAGCGCATCGCGCAGTGGCGAGACGACAAGGGTGCGTCTGGCTTGGACCTCATCATCCGTTTTATTGCCTTGATGCTCTCACCCGACTCTTCAGAGTCGTCCGCTCTGTTTGTGGGTGATCTAGTGACCAAAGTTGTGCAAAAGTGCGGGTCCTTTATAGCTGTCGATGTATTGACCGAGCTGATTCGCGTAGTTACGGCGCGCTTGGCCACAGCCCACACGTCATCCTTCTGCTCGTCGCTCCTGCCTCTTTATGCCCAGCTTGTCGTTCGCCATCCGTCTGAAGTCATTGATCTGCTGGTTGGCATGCACCTTGCTGGCCGTACCGGCTTACACATTGTCTTAACCGCGTGGTTTAAAAACTACCTCGACGTTCAGGGCTATTACAGCCGCAAAGTCTCGGCCGTTGCTCTAACTCGTCTCTATGCCCTTGGCGACCCGCGCATTAGCGACGTTGTGGTTCAAGGTGATATAGTTCCCAACTTGGTGAACAAGGGCAAAATTGTCACTCGCTCAATGTCGCGCAGCAACCCTGATCAGTACACTCAGATACCAGCTGCTGCCAAGATTGTAAAGCTACTGCTTGCGGAGCTTGAATTGGACGTTGAAGGCGTGTTTGCCCGTCAGAGCGCGGCTGCATTGGGTACAGCAGTTGGCGAGGACCTGGACGACGACGATGACGACGGCGATGATGAGGGCGACTGGGAGGATGATGCTGAGTATGACGCTATGGATGAAATGGCCTCTGTTGGAAAGTATGCCTATCTTTCCGACCTCATGGGTGACGAGGGTGACTTGGATGATCACGATGATGATGAGGATGTACTTGAAGACCCGATCTACAGCCAAGACCTGAACGAGCACTTGGGTGCCTTCTTTAGCCAGGTCGTCTGTGCAGATCATGCCAGGTTCAGTTCAACTATTGAGCCAACTCTGACGACCAAGGAGAGAGAGGTGCTTCACAAGCTATGCAGTCGTTAGATAGAGCACGTTTATATTGGCCGATATCTTTTACATACAGGTTCTTTAAAGAAATGTAGCAAGTGCAGGCTAAAGCGGTGGGACGGATAGTGCTGCTTGTGCGTTGGCTGCTAGTCGCCTGCGCTCGGCGAACAGCTCGCCTGTTTGCTCAGCAGAGGCCTGGATCCAAGAGTCAAGGTCGGAGCTGGCCTTGAGCTCAGCATTTTCGGACCTCTGTGAGCGTGGCAGTGCATTGGCTGGTCCGGAGAATGTTGGGTCGGGCATGGCAACAGGTACATTCAGTAGCGAGCTGGCTTGTGCGTCGTTTCGCATCTGTTGACAGATCTGAGACATGCTCACAAGCTGGGCTGCAAGCAAAGATGGAGGGCCCTGGCCAACCAGAGCCAAGGATTCAAACAGCTTCCCTCCGGTACTTTCAAGTCGCTCCAAGTTATGTAGCAGCAACTCAACGCCGTGCGACTGAGCTTCAGTCACAAGCACGCTTGTTTGTTGATATTGCAGCGGTTGCTGTTGTTGATGGTGCTGACTGCTAGCAAAGTTCATCATTCGGATACTTTCACAAGTTTCGCAGAAGCAGTGAGTGCTGCTGCTAGTGACAAAGATAGATTAGCCTAACCGCAAGACGTAAGGCACGCTAAAAGAAGTCAAATCGATGTTTATTATTTTTTGTGGTGGTGTATGGCTTCAAATGTATAGCCGAGTCCATGCCCCCGACCGATTATTGGAAGTTTTCACTGAAAACCTCCCCTATGAAACCCCTGTAGCCCCCACCACCTCAGCAAGAGAGAGAAAATAGACGATTGGCTCATGAATCAAAGTTTTTTTTCAAGGATGTCAACAACCTGTAGAGATACGGGCGCAAGAAGAATCCGCATGTATTGCACCATGGACTGCTAAGGTGTACCAACCAAGATTACTTGCAACCTGTGGAAAAGTACAAGGACTCTGATAAGGAGCGGCTGTTTAACTGTAACTTGGCAGCTGTGCTGAACTTTCGGCGGATAGTGGATGGCCTGAGGAAGGCTGGCAAAATTCCCGAGGTGTTCAAGCGTCCTGCGCCAGAGCCACTACAACACCGCCACCACCACCGTCTTTACTCCGGGAGAAATAGTGACTTCCCAAGCAGATAGATGCTGCGAGAAAACCACCCTTTTACAATAGTTCTATTGTAACATTCATTGGACAACCAAGGTCTCTTCAATATCTGTGAACTTATCGTGATCGCCTTTAATGCTATTAAATACACTTAACATTGGGCCTAGTCGGACCTAACAGTGTCGGGGGTGGCAAGCTCGCCTCGCACAAAAACCTGCTGCACATAGAGCTCATCGCT